>CAUYRH010120270.1:0-28905 GCA_963574655.1 Perodicticus potto
TCACCCTGGATAGAGTGCCGTAGCATCACAGCTCACAGCAACCTCCAATTCCTGGGCTCAAGCGAGTCTCTTGCCTCTGCCTCCCAAGTAGCTGGGACTATAGGTGCCTGGCCATTTTTGGGTTGCAGCCATCATTGTTGTTTGGCAGGCCTGGGCTGGATTCGAACCCGCCAGCTCAGGTGTACATGGCTGGCGCCTTAGCCTGTTGAGCCACAGGCGCCGAGCCAAAACAAGATTTTTTTTAAGCTCAAACTCAGTCACTATAAATGTGTACAGCTTTTGCAACATCCTCCACTCAGACTTGGGCAGCATGGAGTTACTGCGCACAGAACTACAGGACTGAAAACACCAGACAAACTCTAAAGGTTAAAGGTGCTGGAATCAGGGGCCCATAGCTGGGTGAGTCGATGAGTGTTTACTGAGTACCTGCTGTGTGCCAGGTACTGTACACATAATGGTAAATAAACAGTAAATAACTTGCCAGAGAAACTCATCCTTGGCCTGTCCTCTGAGGTCTGAACAGAAGTAGCCTAGGGCCCTGGACTTTGCCCAACCATCACGACATCTTTCTTCACGGTTCCTTTTAGGTTTCAAGCGAAAAGACTGTGTGTGGGTGGCCAGGTATTCCACAAGTATGGGACAATGTTGTCATCGTCACTGTTCTCACTTAGGAGCTGAGTGGGTCTTCTCGGGAGATACCAGCCTAACCATTCTCCAGGAGCCCCCAACTCAAGACCAGGAAAACAATTAGAGGCTCCTGTGATGAGGGAAAGAGGTTCCCAGGAAAGGGCAAGGAATAGCAGTCAGCACTTCAACATTCCACAGGCTCAGGCCTCTGCCCCACATGGGTCCATAGCTGTGGCCTCTACTCCCAGCAGCAGGCTGACTTTCATCTCTCCAGGCCAGTAGCCTCAATGCCTCACCTCTCAGTAGGGTCATTGCTTATTATCTTACACACACACACTCTTGTTTATAGCGCCCCTCTCTCCCTCTATTCAAGCCTATCCAACCTTTAAAGCCTGGCTCAGGGGAGTCAGGATTTCGTTTTTTCTTTTTCTTTCTTTCTTTCTTTCTTTTTTTTTTTTTTTGAGACAGGGTCTCACTATGTCACTCTAGGTAGAGTGCTGTGGTGTTGCAGCTCACGACAACCTTTAACTCTTGAGCTTAAGCGATTCTCTTGCCTCAGACTCCTAAGTAGCTGAGACTACA
Source organism: Perodicticus potto (assembly GCA_963574655.1). Classification (NCBI taxonomy): domain Eukaryota; kingdom Metazoa; phylum Chordata; class Mammalia; order Primates; family Lorisidae; genus Perodicticus; species Perodicticus potto. Next base: position 1,210 of record CAUYRH010120270.1, read on the forward strand.
GGCGCCTGCCACAATGCCCGGCTATTTTTTGTTGTAGTTGTCATTGTTATTTACCTGGCCCAGGCTGGGTTCAAGCCCATCAGCCCCAGTGTATGTGACCAGCGCCCTAACCACTGAGCTATAGGCACCAAGCTGACTCATAGTTTCTAATGGATGTCCATCAAAGCACATTATTGATGCAGTATAGATGCAGATGGGCCTGGATTCCAACCCAAACTTACCAGCTATGTGGCTTGGGTCTTTCCCATATTTAAGAATGGGGATAGCTGTCCCTACATTCCAAGGCTGCTGAAAAAGAGTGTCAAGTGTTTGCTGCCCTCCCCACCTCTCCTAGGAAGTCTCCCCTAATTACTGCAGTCCACCTGTTCTCTTATCTCTCTGTCAGCATCACTCTTATTAGCGTCACTCACTTGGTAATGAACTTCTCTGCATGGTAACATCTCCAGTGACTAAACGCTCTTGGGTATTGTTATGTAACCCCTTCAATATAATTTAACATTCCATGGTTTTCATGCTTACCTCCCCACATAAAACTGTATGCTCCTTCATGTAGAGACCAAATCTTTGTCATGTTTTGTCTCCCTTTATGGTGGCTACAACACAGTGGGTGCTAAATAAATTGAAAGTATAGTTGAGGTAAATGGAGGGTCCACAGGCAACAGAAGAAAACCCCACAGGAAACGGAACACATTCAGCTCAGAGTAATCGCCAATTCATGTTCTCTGCTCTGGATGTAACCATTCCCTGCCCATATTGGCACTTAATGAACACTCCATTCATTGAGTGAATGAAATCTGCTGATGCCCTCAGCTCAGTGAGGTCAATTGTAGTGTGGCTAATCCAGGAAAACAGTTGGTCTGAAAAAAATAGCCTCTTTTCGTGAATTTTAGAATGTCTTTGGAAGTGGTGTTTATCTTATTAGTTCAGTGGGACCATTAAAAAGAGTCGATGTAAAAAAGTTAATTTGAAAAAAAAAAAAGCAACCAGTGTCTCATGAGCACAGCTTATCCTCCATCAGGGAGAGGTGGCCCCAGTGTAGGCTAAAGTGGCAGAGGGTAGCTGGCCAGGAATTTCATATGTGTCACCAATAATCCATAAAGCAGACAATCTGCTCTCAGAAAACCGATTCATTGCACACAGCAACCATCATGTACCATGTCCCTTGGAGCCGAAAGGACTTCCCCAGCTTACTGGACCAGGAGGTGCTCTGGTCAGGGGCTGAGAGGACCTGAACTGATCAGTCATCAAGCCTCAGATGAGTCCCCACCTCCTCAAGGTCCTCATCTCAGAGAAGGCCAAATTAGACCGGAGGCTCTCCATGGTCCTTCCTGCAAGTTCTGTTGATTCCAAATAGTAATGAGCCTTCCTATGTTCCAGAAAGTTAAATGAGTCAGGGAAAGGGGGAAAGCACACATTTAAAGCCCCAGGAGTCTGGCCACCAGCCCAGCCTCAAGGGCAAGACAAGAACAGGTCTCCTGTCTTCATCTTTCTTCCCACAAAAAAAGCCAAGGGTCCTTCCCAGGTCCCTCTCTGGAGCTGCTGGCAGGTGGCACAATGCCACAGAGGAGGCCAAAGGTTTGGGGGAGCCTTTCGGAGAGGAAGCAGCCACTTAACTTCTCCTGTCCTCCACACTGGGAATAAAGGCAATGGCTCAGCTGGCTCAGCCTGTCGTACATAACTCTGGGATGTGCCAGGTGCTTTATATGCCTGAGGACATTTAAGTCCCCAGACAGCACTACGACAGTTATTATAGTCCCCACTTTTACTAATGAATACACTGAGACTCAGGTTAAGACCAAACCAAAGCCAAGCTAATGGTACAAACAGACAGGAGATTTGAACTCTGAACTCCAATCTGTCCAAAGCCAAAGCCTTTCGCCTTCCAACTAGGCTTTCCAGTGACTTCTGCCTATCACTGGGAGGTTCAGAAGCGGCGGTTCTGAAGCAAGGGACAGCCTTTAGTGTGAACATGAGCCCCTGGTCCCACAGCCCTCTCTCCCTCCCTCCTGAGTCCATAGGGTGACCAACTGCCCCAGGTTACCTGGGACTGAGGGAGTCCATACACAAGAGACTTTCAGGTGCTACAGCCATTATTGCACTGGTCAAACCAGGATGGCTGTATGACTAGGGCTGCCTTATGCTTTGTGGCTCTAAAGAAAAGCAAATAGATGTAATTTTAGAATGCAAACATAATCGAGGGACATTATCCAAGGAGGACATCAGCTTTAGGCCTGTCCCCAAAGAGACAGGCCTCACAATCGAAGACACCTTCTCTCACTGTCCCAGCTCCAAGCTAAGACCAAGAGTAGCTAGTCTGGAACGACTGGGGCTTCAAGGGGGTAAACAGAAGAGAGGAGGGATCTGCGTCTGAACCGAAATGGGCCTAAATCCTTAAAGGCATCACCCCATCACATGATCCCCACACCCCCACAGTAGGGCATTACTAGCACATCTTCAGATGGAACAACCACCATCATGGAGACCATTAGCGAATCTTTTCTGAAGTTCTCCAAACACTTAAGCCCAGATCCTGAGGGTCTTACCCAGGAGGCCCCTCACCCAAACTAGGCAGAGCCTTCATGACACAGCGCAAGGAATTGTAACAAACTGGTCAACATAGGAACTAGAGCTTAGTGCATGTGGTGTATGTCTCATCTATGAAAATTAGGTCAACTTTAGGAGGTGGTCAGTGTAGGGAAGTGGTCAACGGTGGAGGTTCTGTTGTATTTCTTTGTTTGTCTGTTTAGGACAGAAGTCTTGCTCAGTTGCCCAGACTGCAGTGCGGTAGCATCAGCCTAGATCACAGCAAACTCAAACTCCTGGGCTCCAGTGATCCTCCTGCCTCAGCCTCCCGACTAGCTGAGACTACAGGCGCATGCCCCTGTGCACAGAGAATTTTTCTATTTTTAGTAGAGACAAGGTCTCACTCTTGCTCAGGCTAGTCCGGAATCCGGACCTCACCTTGGCCTCCCAGAGTGCTAGGATTACAGCCACTGCACCTGGCCTATTCTACTGTATTTCTATAAGATAGAGAGGTCAGGCCGGTGCCAGGTCCCCCTCCCAGGCCTTACTGGGCAGCAGGTAGAGGACCTCGCCCAAGTCTATTATCTCCATGTGTACACAGTAAGAGAGGAGGAGACTTATCTTTACCACAAATCCCTCATCAGGCACTCCTATGCACTGTTCCCTTCAACCTGCACATGAAAAACCAACAGGGCAAAGCCTTTCTCCTCTTATCCAAACATTCCTCTTCCTTGAGGCAGTACCTCCTCCAGGCAGCCATCTGAGACTACCCCGGCCTGCAGTATAACCTCCTCCCAGGACCTCATTTCCCTGACTCACAATGCATCTTGCATCTATGTGCTATTATTCAACTTAATAAATAGGGAGGATGGGCGCTGGCAAGAGACTGCCTGGGTTAAATCCTGGCTCCCCCACTTACTAACTGTGTGGCTTCGAATAGGTGGCTCAACCTTCCTGGGCCTCAGGTTCCTCAAATGTGAAAGCAATATGGCAACATCCCCATAGAGTGGTTGTGAGAACTTAATGAATTAATAGGCATGAAGTGTTAGAACAAGGCCTGTAAGTAGCCAATGTTTACTATTAGTATTATACATTAGTACTAATACGTTAGTATTGATATTAACATTATTTTAATGTTAATATCAATGTTAGCAAAACATTCCCTCTCTAGCTAAACTAGAAGTTCCTGAAGTGCAGGAACAGAATTCGATACTTCTCGCACTTCCCATATTAGGCAGATTCGCACCAAGTCAGAGCTGAATAATCATTTCCTGTGGATTGACCTTGACAGTTCATTCATTTTACTTCCTGGGGAAGAAAGTATGTCTGCCTGAGAGTTGCCAACAGCCGCCTTAACCAGCATCCCCCAACTTGGCCCCTAAATGTCTCACAGCTGAGATGAGCAGTAGCAGGAGCACCAGAGATCTTTGAATGAAATTACAGCCCCCCAGACCAGGTGGAGGTGACCCCAGGAGCAGAATTCAAGGAAGCCAGAACCCACAGAGTAATCCCCCTTTTCACCAGGAGCTGCATTATGCTGAAAAGCCAAAGCTTCGTGGAAAGAGTCCTGCCATAAACTTCAGGGGATCTGGTTCATATTCTGGCTCTAAGCTGCATGACATTTCACAAGCCCCTTTACCTCTCTGGGCCTCTCTTTATTCAGTCACTAAATGAAAGGTTGCTCAATGACTTAGTTGCATCCAGTTCTGACATTCTGCAAGTCACTTTCACAGTAAGTGGAAAAAGCTTCTTTTAAATGATCCTAGCAAATCAGTTCACCAACAAACAGCTCTCCTCATTCATTCACTGATTTATGCATTCCACAAACATTGCTGGAGCTCTTACTAGTACTAGTCTAGCTTATAGCAAAGAGAAAAAAGAGACAAAAATCTGATAATTGGCTCTGAAGAAAAATAAAGATGTAATGGTAAGGAAAGCCAGGGATGAGAGAAAAGGGATTTCATCTTAGATAGAGCCTTTGAGAAAGATCTCCCTGAGAAGATGACATTTGAGTGGAAACCTAAACAAAGCAAACAAACCATGTAGTTATCTGGGAAAAGAGTGCTGTAAGCAGGAGGAACAGCACGTGCAAAAGCCCTGAGGCAGGAGCATAGGTGACTTGTTTCAATCACAACAAGAAGGTCTAGAAGGTTGGCGTGGTGGGAATAGACTAAATGAGGACAGTGATAGGAGTTGAACTGGGGAGGTGCAGATTCGGCCTTGGCAGGGGCTTTGGCTTTTATTTGATTATGGACCCAAATCATCTCAGCTTTAACATAAATGAATCTGACACTGCTCACATATATGATGAGGGCAAAATACCTTATCCATTTGTTCATTTTTACCTCCTCCCTCCATCAGGCACCCGCCATCTATTTATGATTTTTATTTTTATTGCATTGATTTAGGGAGCAGGAAAAAACTAAGGCTTAGAGACACCCATTTCTCTGTCCAGGCCTATGGCCAAACTACAGCCTGGCCTCCATTTCAGAATCTCAAACTGGGCTCTCCTACTCTCCCCTCAACTGCAAGCTGGTTCACAGTCAGACTCCTTGGGTTCTTTGGCAAGCTCTTCCAAGGCGTAGCTGTGGGATCCATACCTGTCCTGCCACTCTGCCCTGGGTCCCTAACTATCCATCAGCCCTTGTGGACACCACCCTTTCTCCCCAACCTGGGCCTTCAAATCTACTGTTTCCCCTGCCTAGGACATGCTTCTCTTCCATCTTTACTCAGTTACAGCCTAACTCAGGTCTCAGCTCAAACATCACTCCCTCAGGGAGACACTGCCCTGCTCTCTCCAGATAAAATCTTCCTGTTAAATGCGCCCACAGGTTCATGGTCTTTACCTCAAAGCTCTTATTACACTCATATTCTCATATTTATTTGTGTAATTTTTTAAATTTAATGCAACCATTCTCTGTCTGTGAGCCCCATCAGAACAGAGATGGCTTGATTTTATTCACCTTTCTATTCCCAGCACCAGGATAATACTTGGCACAGGCTCAAGGTACCCCATAAATACTTGAAGAATAACTGAATGGAAAAAAACGAGTCCCCAGGCCTCCTATTCACTGAGTTCTGTGGAGCACGATGTAGGACAAACACATGGTTATTTGGTGGGTCTTGTGGGTATGGCCAGAGCCATGAGCTAAGTGGGGAGACGGCAAGGCTGGAAAGGGGAAGGACCTAAGCTGCCTGACCCCTGACGCCTTACAAAGGCTATCTCATTTCATTGTCATGGCTGCCACTTGAGTTGAGAATAACTATCCCAGATAAGGGAACCGAGGCTGAAAAGGTAAGTAAGGTGAACAAGTGTGTCTGTGGTCTGGGGTCAAACCTAGTCTTTCTGCTCCATTCCAACTGCACTGGTCTGGGCAATTTCCAACTCAGCTCTGCCACTGATTTCCCGTGTGACTTTAAGCAAGTTACTGTCCTCCTCTGAGCTTCCGTTGTTCCTGTACATAAAATACAGGAACTGGGATAGAGGGACGGTTTCTCACATCCAAGTTCTATGATTATAAACTTGAAAAGTCACCTGGCTCAGGGCGGCGCCTGTGACTCATCCAGTAGGGCACTGGTCCCATATACCGAAGGTGACGGGTTCAAACTCTGCCTCAGCCAAACTGCAAAATAGAAAAATAGCCGGGCGTTGTGGCGGGCTCCTGTAGTCCCAGCTACTTGGGAGGCTGAGGCAAGGGAATCGCCTAAGCCCAGGACTTGGAGGTTGCTGTGAGCTGTGTGACACCACAGCACTCTACCGAGGGCGATAAAGTGAGACTCCGTCTCTACAAAATAAAAAAAAAAAAAAAAATCACCTGGCTCAAGGACAAGCACACAGTAGACACTTCATAAATGTTCATTTCCTCTGACCCGCCCTCCCTCCTTCCTTTCCTTCCTACTCCCTGTTACAATGATTCTCTGCTTCATGGCCCTCCTTGAGGCCACCTATGCCGTCTGGTTTTTCTAATACACCTGGACCACTGCTTCTCCTGCTTCCAGGAAGCCTCATTAGGCTCTGACATCAATGTCCCAGCCTGCCCAGAGTCCTCAGTCAGCCATTCTAACTCTCCTCCCTAGAGAGGCCCATGGCCCATGGCCTCCCACACCCTCCTGCCTCCTGCCTCTACAGGAATCCTTGTGTCCATGTCCATCACTGAGGGAAGAGAGAAGGAAGTGACCAGAAAGGACCTCACCCACACGAGCCCAGGACTAGACCCGGCTCCTTGCTGTATTCTCTCATTTAATGCCCTGCAAGAAGACATTGTTATTCCCATTTCACAAAAGGAAAGAAACTAAGGCTCACAGAGGTTAAGAAATTGCCCAACGTCACATAGCCAGCAAATGGCAGAAGTTGGCCTTTAACCCTACCTGTGCCTTTTGCTGACTCTGGGAATGCTTAGACCTGGGAAAAGGACTTGTCATCTTTCCTTCCCATATCTACATAACTTTGGATTGACAGCCCCAGTGACTTAAGCCCATCAGTCTCTGTTGAGCCTCCCCTTGTTGACTCTCCTTCTCTTTTCCCCCACCAAAATGCAAAATATTCACAAATTATCCTCAGTGTTTCAGAAGGGAAGATGTGGCCTTGGAAATGGCACCAAGTCCTCAGAAGACAATGTCAAATTCACTACCTCCCACACAGGGGAAGGGGTCAGATCTGCCAAAGCTTTTTTCTAGTAAATACAGATCCCCTGTGGCTGGTGCTGAGAAAGAAGGGTGGAGTCACTCCTCTCCTCCTCATAGCTGCTGCCCACGAGGCTCTCCAGAAATCAGACTCAGGTAAAGCATGGAGTTGAACATTACCAGGTACCCTCCAGATGTCATAAGGGTCTTGACTGGGGATGCATGAAGAATGGGGAAGGAATGAGGAATGTCTGCATCTTCTAAAGGCTCCTCCTGAAAGCTATGCCCTCAGGGAGTGCTAGGTGGTGGGCCAGGCTTTGGGGTGTAGAAATAGCACCCACCGTGCTTTGTGACACAGCCTGGACAGGAAAGCTCAGATGAGAACAAAACTCCATGTACCATTCCTTTTTTTTTTTTTTTTTTTTTTTTGAGACAGAGTCTTACTCAGTCACCCTGGGTGGTAGAGTGCCATGGTGTCATATAGCACACAGTAAGCTCAAACTCTTGGGCTCAAGAATCCTCTTGCCTCAGCCTCCTGAGTAGCTGGGACTACAGGTGCCCGCCACAATGCCCAGCTAGTTTTTCTATTTTTAGTAGAAACAGGGTCTCCCTCTTGCTAATGCTGGTCTTGAACATCTGAGCTCAAGGAATCCACCCACCTCAGCCCCCCACAGCGCTCGGATTACAGGTATGTGCCACTGCTCCCAACTCCGTACCATTCTTCTGGTGCACAGCTATCTTACTCTCACCTTGTTCTGACCTTACCTGAGATGGAAAAGCCCTGGGGATGGAGAGGTTGGCCAGCTCTCTCCCCAGGGAAGGGCCTCATTGGAGGGAAAAAATTCAGCATGAGGTCAGGCAAGGCCAGGCCAGGGTGAGCAGAGCTATAGCCCTATTCTTACCTAGCTCACTGCACTCTTCCTTCATCCTCCAGGACGCTCTCCAACACCCTCCAGACCCCCAGGGTAGGTCACACTCCTTATCAATGCTCTCAAGGCTTCCTGGACCTCTCTCCTCTATGGCCGTTATCATGGTTTAACTACCTACCTACCTACAGAACTCGAAAGTCTTCTGCCCCATGGACTGTGAACCCTGCTGGCAGGGAGCCCATCGGTCTAGTCCAGGGTCATACCCTCAGTACCTCCGCTGGGCCTGACACATAGAAGGCACTCAGCAAATATCTACTGGATGAATGTGACCAGCAGGGAGGAAGCTGAGGCCTGATTGAAGCTGATGGGACCTGGCAGAGGCCAACCCACCCTACACTAGGCCCCTGACAGCCTTCTGCACTGGATTAGGTGGGAAAACACAAGTGAAAACGGCCACGGACACATAGTAGGCCCCAATTCAGGTCAGATGAAGCTGAGCTGGAATCTGAGAAACCACCAGGGGCTCAGGGATCCCAGTGGGAAACATGCATGCCCCAGCCACGGGGCAGTCATGGAAAGACATCCTGCCAGCTTGTAATCACTTAAATGTGGTTGTCATCACGCTGTGAGTACAAGAAGGAGTGTGAATTTGTGTATATGCTCTCTTTCAAACTAATAAGAAACATATAGTCTGTGCCAACCAATTTTCTCCCCCTCATGTTACATGCAAGGCACTGTGTAGGCGCTTTCATTCATGTTTATGCGATGTGCATAACACATCCACATGCATTAACTCATCTGATCTTCTCCAAGCCCTGGCAGGAGGTGTGACTGCCACCAGTTGACTGATAAGGAAAGTGAGGCCGGCTTTAAGGTCCCACGGGGAGCAGCTGGCTGAGTCAGAGTCCAAACCCAAGGCTTTGGCTTGTTCTGCACTATCCTGCCTCAGTCGTCCTTATCACCCCTCAGTCTCTTCACCCATGACCTGCCCAAGCCAGGAGCTTCTATTCTCCTCTGAGCTTCAGAAGAGGGACTGGAGTGCATGGTCTCAGGTTGGAAAGAAAGGAACAAGGAATCCAGAAACTTTCCCCCAAACATGCAACTCTCTAGTACAGACAGCAAGGTATTCTAGAAAGACCCAGAATCCTACCCAGCCAGTTGTATGACCTTGGGCAAGTTCTCTTACCCTCTCTTTCCTTCTTCGGTCTGCAGTGATGACTTAATAAAACAGTGGTTCAAGCCCCCAGCTCAGGGCCTAGCTCTGGGCCCAGCCCAGAACCACCACTGGCAAAGGAGCCTCCCCTGCGCTGTGTCCTTCCTACGGGAGGTATTCCACAGCTCCCCAGAGAGGACACAGCTCAGGAAAAATCCTTCTCTCGCCTTCATCTATAAAGCATGGTCAGGCCAGGGACACCAGCCCCAGAACCCTGTGTAACGAGAATGCGGGTAAGCTCCCTTCTTCCCTGCCAGCCACTAACAGCACTTCCCAGAGTACTGCATGGGAACAAAGTTTTCCCTCCATCCTTCCCTTCTTTTTTTTTTTTTTGTAGAGACAGAGTCTCACTTTATCGCCCTCAGTAGAGTGCCATGGCATCACACAGCTCACAGCAACCTCCAACTCCTGGTCTTAGGTGATTCTCTTCCCTCAGCCTCCTGAGTCGCTGGGACTACAGGCGCCCGCCATAACGCCTGGCTATTTTTCTGTTTTGCAGTTCGGCCGAGGCTGGGTTTAAACCCACCACCTTCAGTATATGGGGCTGATGCCCTACTCGATGAGCCACAGGCACCGCCCCCATCCTTCCCTTCTAATCCAATGGAAATGACTTGGAAAAAGCATTCTAGGAGACCAGATGTCCAGCTTGGAAAAGGGCTCCCTGACAATCTGGTAGTCAGCAGGAGTTAGCAGTCCCTTGCTCATTGCCACTAAGAGGCTGTCATGAACGGGGGTGCCTTCCCAAGGGGTGCTATACCAGTGCCAGAGAGCAAAGCCACGTTCTCTGGAAACAGGGTCCAGGGGAATCCTTCTGAGCCCCTTCGCTTTCCTCCAGAATCCCCCTCACAAATCAGGGGTTCCCCAGGGGATTGCTGCTCTGCTATGAGTCTAACTGACTCTGCCCAGAGCGGGGAGGGGTGGCGCGGGAGAGCAGCAGGAGAGGCACTGCCTCCACCACTGCTCTGTGGGCCACAGGGGAACAGCTTTCTTGAGCTGCCATACCACCAGTCTTTCCTATATGATTTCTGTCCCTGTGACCCTCCTATAAGTGGATGACTCAGCAGGGCTCCTCTTGGCAGGAGCTCTCCCAGTTCCTGCACACAAATGATTAAGGCCTGCTACCACTGCACATTCATCTTCCCAGCCCCCTCCCAAGTGGAGATGGACAAGCACTTCCACTGATGGGCTACATGTCCTGTGGTGCTCCAAAACACAATGCCCAATGGACTGGACCACACGTTTTAGCATGCACAGCCCTTAGAGTCATAGAAGAGCAGACCCAGAAGAGACCCTTGATACCCTAACCTCCTCGTTGTATAAAATAAGGATGCCAAGACCCAGAGAATTTGAGCTGTGTCAAGGTCACATGGCTCATCTCAGCTTGACATGTGTTTGTTCAGGGCCCAAAAAATACATAGCTCCCAGAGGATGAGGCCCCTGAGTCCCACACAGCAGGCTGATGGGCATTAATTAAATGGTGAGCTCAGGCCGTACTTGCTGGCTGATGGATGGATCCTTAGAGAGGATATAGGAGTGAGAACAAACACCTGTCTCCTCAGAAACTCTGGGAACACCCCCCAATTCTTCAGGCTTCTGTCTCCCTGCCCCAGGACCAGAAGCTAGAACTCACAAACCACGCAGGGGAAGGTCTCCCCTGCCTCAGAAGGAGGGATCATGTCAGGGTCTGAGCTGGCACAGGACTTAAAGCAGAGGCCTGCTAATCATACTGTACTGCTGCCCTGAGAACCATGAGAGCGAGCTCTGGGCTGGGGCTCACTCCCCTACTCTACCCCAAACCCATTCGTTGTATTACCCCAGAGTTGAGAGAGACTGTGCCCTCCCCTTTCCTAATAGAAATCAGACAGGACAGATGTCTGTCCAGATTGTGAGCTGATGACCATGGGCATGAGCCCCTGAGGGCAATCTCTTCCCCACCAGGGGTCCAGCTCTCAGTGAGCTGGCCTTCCCTACACCTCTCTGCCCCTAAATCAGCCTCTTCCTCTTTTCAGTAGCCTGGCCAGCCCCACCTGTGACCGACAGCTTTGTGGAAGTAAAAAATAGATCATCTAGATTTTGGTTTCCATAACTGCCCGTAGCTCTCCCCAGCATTTGCCAAACAAAGCTATGGGTAATGGGGGAGATAGGTTCAACTGATTTCTTTTAAAAAGACTCAGGAGAATAGGTAGAGCTCAGAAAAAGCAGCTCTCAGAGCTCAGAACCAGATTATTCTGTCTCCAAAAAGGTAAAGGAAGAACCATCATCATAAATGATAGACCTGGGCTACCTTAAATAATGTGTCCCACCCCCTGACCTGGTGGGCACATTCGCCTTTACTTCCTAGACCTGCCACTTTAGCCACTCTCTGAGCCTCAGTTTCTCTTATCATAAAGTGATAAAATAATACCCATTCTACTTGCTTCACAAAGTTAAGAGGATCAAACAAGAGCATGTGGTAATGAGATTTATCAGGAAAGAAAACTAATATTCACCATGAGCCTATCATGTGCCAACAACCTTTTAAATATTTTCTTCTAGAGTTTTCACAACAGTCCTATGTGTGCAAGGTATTTCTTCATAGCTAAGAAAAATGAGGCTCAGAGTGGTTAAGAGATGTGCCCAAGAATGCACATCTTAGTATTAGCAGACCAGGGTCAGAGCCCAGAATCTGACTCCAAAGCCTGTGTTCTTTCCACCAATATCATGCTATCTTGACAAAAAAAAGTCAACATCACTTTTGATGGAAAAGTTGAGTCTTCAGCCTGAAAATCCTGCCTAGTGGAGCCAACCCCTATTGCCAGGACACATCTATTCATCCCAGGAAGGCCATCAGGAGTCAAAGTCAACTCCCCTTTCCAATCCTGCTCTCCTTAAGACCCTACAACATAGGGGAAAGCCAGGGTCCAGTTCATCTGTGCTTTTGTGGCTATTGTATGCTGCTGTATTTCTTTGCTTGGAGTTATTGGGGTGGTGATAGTTTCAATGACGAAACACAGAGTCATAGAACTTTGACCTCGGAGAGCAAGTTCAAGCTCCTCATTGAATGAGCAAGGATACTAACACCCAAAGAAGGTAAGTCACTTGTTGAAGGTCACACAGCTGGCCAGTGGCTGAGTCCAGAGTGATCCTCCATCCTCCGACTCCTACTCCTGATCCCTGTTCTCCCCTCCATCCCAACCCCATGGACATGTTCCAGTTTTGTTGTTCCTGAGCAGGGAGAGTGCCAGGTGTGGGCCCATAATCTCTGTGCTCTCTGCTTAGGAAAACCAGGGGTTCTAGGTAAGACAGCTGTTTAATAGCCAGAGATAAAAGTTTGCTTGCTTCACGTACTAACTCATTAGCCTGAGCTCTACCCATTGAGAAGTCAGCATGGAAAGTTCCCCTCAGAAGTCCCTGTAGTGTGTAAGGGAAGCCCATACCCAACAGGGAGGGGCCTACAGGGTATTCTGAGTCAGTGACAGCCCATTCCTGGCCACCTGGGACAGGCAGAGGCTGAGCCCTTCCTTCAGTTCAGGCTGCGCCCCAGCTGTCCCAGGAGGGCACAGAGCACTCTGCCTGGGAGAGGCTCATGTTTCACCCCTCCCCCAGCCCGGCTCAGTGGTGCTCCATGGGCTCTCTGCTGAGTGTTCACCTCCCCTGTGCTGGTGACTCCATCATCTCAGGCCACCCTTATCCCCTTTGCTTAGGGCTTGGTTTGAGCTTTTCTCCTGTTACTTCTGCGTGTCCAAGCATCACCTCTCCTACGTTCATGTGCTCTATGTGCCCCTGGTCCTCCACCACCCTTTACACTCACAAACTGTCCTCAGGGTCTATGACTTTATTTTCTACCACAGCCCCAGCCAAGTTCTGCACACAGCAGGCAGCTCCAGGCCGCTGTTTGTTCCACGACTATTGATGGTGCCAGTGACCTATGAAAGTGTTCAAGCCATGTCCTGGGGAAGCAAAAAAAGTAAAAGAAAGAGGAAGCTGGATAATCCCCCAACTGGATCATCAGTGCCAAAATCAGGTGGGGTAGGAAAGTGAACCCTGCCTGAATCTCTCTCCTGTGCCAGACACTATGCAGACACATACTCTCACAGCAATGTTATGCATTAGGTGCTTTTGTTCCCCTAGGTACAGATGGGGACCCTGGATCACAGGTGTTAAGCAACTTGTCTAAATTCATACGAGAGCAGGGCGAGGCTCTAGATGCAATTTTGTCTGGGGCTAAATAAAGCCCCTATTCCACACTATCCCCACCGCAAGCAAGCTCCTTGAGGACAGACTTCTGCTTACGTGTGTTCGCTTTGTTTGTTTTTGCTATATCATCAGTGCCTAGGACTGTGCCAGATGCATAGAAGACACTCTATAAACATTTGCCAGAGGAAGGAATAAAGGAATGAATGAATATCCCAGCAGGCCAAGACAAGGGCTCATGGTGCCAGATTACTGGGTTTATTTCCAGGAATCTCAAACAACTATTTGTTCCCTCTCTCCACCCAGAAAAGTACCCAATATATTAAGGTTTCTCCAAAGGCCATGTGGAGGATGGCTGGGTTTAGGAGGCATGGATGGAGGTGGGGGTGTGGAGGCATAAACTGAACACAAAAGCCTAGGTCCTAATGAGGTAGAGGATTTAAAAGCTTCAGCGTTCTGTGACCTGCTGATTCTGAGGCCACTTTCGGGCCCATCTGGATCTGGCCCCTCCCCCACCTCAGCCTCCCTCATCCCCCACTGGGCACCCCCACTGCCTTGACTGAGCTGTACAGAAATTGGCCCCCTTCCTACTAAGCAGAGCACTAACAGTTACGCCACCCACTCTGGCCCCATCCGAACCCTCCAGAGTCTGCGCCGGGCCCCAGGGCCAGCTGCTTTTCTCCACATTCCAGCCAAAAATAATACGAGAACGAAGCTGTTTGGTGGAGACTTAATCTAATCTTCATTGCTTCAGTTTTAAAATATCCTGCCTGGTTTAGGGTTTCTTGTTACACACGGGGATATGTTTTTAGTGAGATAGGTCTTAGCAGAAACGTCCTTCTTGTAATTAGAAACCCAGGCAGGGCCCTGCAAAGAGGCATCCAAGCCAAACAGCAGATCCCCCAGAAGACAACACGTTTGCAGCAAGCTCTTCCCAAGCTCCACTTGCCTGTGTGGGATGAAGTGAGCTGTCCCGGGGCTTGCTTCTCCCTCTTTCCTAGGGGTCCTAGTAGAAGGACTGTGCTCTCCAATTGTTGTTTCCTCTACCCCCAGCCTGTGTCTCCCTGCCCTTCCCTGCTCTCACCCCTAATCAAAACAGCGACTAAGAGGTTGTCCAAGACTGGCTGTGAAGGATACGTGGAGGGAAAATTATCCCAAGGAATCCCTATGGACTAGGGAGAATTAAACACAAGCATTCCACTGGAGCCATGTCTCCAGTGTCAGAGCTAGCTTTTAAAAATCAGGCACCGGAACAGGAGTCTACAAGCACATATACGCTTTTGTATAAGAGGTGGGTGTAACTTCTTGGGCTTTCTGGCCTACAATCTGCTTTGATCTGCCAGCATGGAAACTGCTAAGTGAGGTCCAAGCTATGGCTAGTTCCAGATCAGCACCCATCCCCCACAGCCCAACCAGATGTCACACACCAGTCACGGCTCAGACCTTGGCTTCCAAAGGCATAAAGAGAAGGGGCTGCCTTTCTGACAAGTCGGATTCTATGTTCACCTGATGTATGAAAGCCATTCTAGGTAGCACCATTGGGAGGAAGTGGGCGACATACCCCAATTCACCCATAATTGCCCCTCTTGGTCAAGTACAGGTGGTTTTTGGAATTGCAGCAGGACTTTCAAATTCTAGAATGTGAGGAAAGGGAGGATTTCCTGCTGAGAGTTGTGGGAGAAGGCTCTGGAACCAGGGAAGGAGAGAAAGCATACAGAAGAATTGACTCTCTCCCTTTTTCTTTACTTAGAGTGCACTCTGCACTTGGTGCATGCCTGCCCTTTTCTCCTCACAGCCTGAGGAGGACGGTGTGCCACACAATCCACTTTATGGATAAAGAAACCAAGGTGTGGAAGCTAGATGGGCTGTCAGAGTCATGTAGCCAGGCATCAACAGGCTGGAAAGCAGCGAGGTCCCTGAATTTCAGCCTAAACACTAGCTCAGCATGCTGACCTGCCAACCTGGATTATCTCCCGACCACTTCTCTCCCTTCTTCCTCCCTTTCCCATCAGGTATTAGATTTAATTAAATTAGCAGATCCCCATTGCAACAATCCTGGCCATGCTGCCTGGATAGAACCCAGCCAGTGCAGCTCCTCCCTCCAAATTCTGTTTCTCAATATAAGTCAATCTTCAAAAAGTCACGGATCTCATGTGAAGTGTTTTATACAAAGCCTGGTGTGTTGGCTAGACTGGAGGCTAACAGTGGCTCATGATGATTTCATTTTCCATATAACGTCCTCAGTTTTTCCTCTGCAGCATCGTTTTCACCCTCTCCCTTCTCAGATCTACAATTTGTTTGATCCAGACACTTTGCTTCACATGCCGTCACCTCCAGCAATTGCATCACACATTTATATATATCTTATAGCATGGCAGTCCTGTGCCACAACAGCCTTTCTCACCCTCCTCAAACTAATTTAGAAAATGTGCTCCAGATTAAATAAATTGGGAACAAAAGTCTGAAATTGGAGATAGAATTTCAGAAAAGTGGGGTAGGGGAGCTAAATAAATAGCGAGGAAATCTCTCAACATGTTGGAAGCCTATAAATTTTATTGGTTGTTTCTTTAATAAAAACAAATTTGATTGCTAACAACAGAGTATTATTAAGCCTCTAACATTTAAAAATCTAATTTGCCCCTGCTCTGCTGCTATTATGTTGCATGTTGTATTCATGAAGGGCAAGGAAGTCAGGTTGATAGGTTTCGTTTGGTTCCTAAACCAGGCTAATAGAGACCCCTTTAAAACCCAACCTTTTTGCTTTCTAGGCATGCCTTGGTCTCTAATGAGTTACAGCCCCAGGTTGAAGATGGACATGGCAGAAAGAAATTTAACACACACTCTGGTGCACCCATAAACTTCAAGGCCAAGGGAGGGGAGGTATGTTTCCATTTAAGCTAGAACTCCATGAATGCAGGATTCTCCACTCACAAGACAGTAATTCTCCTTATTTCATCACTAACTTACTTCAAATGTGTTTATACAATTTATTGCTACTGAACTTCCAGGCAACTGGTGTAGAGTTAATGAAACCCAGCTTGGAGAAGCTTTAAGCTTTGAACAACTAACCACAGTTTAAATGGTTATGACATGCGGTCAAAGCCACAGCCCAGCCCCACTGCAGTTTCTGTGTTAGGACCTAGTCAAAAAACTTGTCATCTCACCTTTCGTGCCAAAGAGATTGAAAAAGGAAAAAGCACTGAAAAACAGCCTGCCTTGTTTCTTCTCAAGGCTCCTAACCATTTAAACACATTTATCTTACTAAATGCAAGGCAAAGCCCCTCCCCCAGTGCCCGAGTAAATATTTTAGTTGCAGCTTGAATTGGCAGCTGGGCTGAAATCCTGAAATCCAGTTTGGGCTTAATTGAGCAGGGTTAGGCCTATGTAAAGCAATGCTGGGAGGCAGCTGCTCCAGAGGCATCAAGCAGTATGTAAAGTGGGATTCGGTGAAAACCCGAAAGGCAGCAACACAGGACAAACAGATGAAACTAGACTGGAAAAGAAGCAAACTTGTCTTTCCCAATTACTTGGACATTGACTTTTATTAATTCTCATTGTCACATGGCATCCTCCCCCAAGCTCTGTCCGTGCAGGAACTCCATCCAGCAAGTCGCCTCTTTTTAAACAGGCCCATTTTGGAAGAGTAAAGGGGAGGTACTGGGTTTGCCACTGCCGCACAATAAAAGCCCCTTTTGAAAGCAGTACTTTCATTAACTTAAAGCAATCTATTGACTTAAAAGCAGAGAGCAGTAAACTCCCAGAAAGGATCATAAAACAGCCAGTCTCAAGTTAGGTATACTTGAGTGCAATTTGCACTAGGCATTTTACTATGAGCGGTGGTCGGGCCCATCTCCCTCCAGTAACCTCCTGCCCCTTATTCTGAGCAGCTCCTCTTTCTCTTGGCTTTCATGCCTTTCCTACTCACAAAGGGGAGGCAGTGACCGGGGAGTCTCCGCGGGGTCACGGCTCCCTCCCCCTTCAGGCTCTCGGCGGGAGAGAGCGCACGAATTCCAAGCCTGCAAAACAACAGCCCTGGAGCTCCGCCGCTGCTGCAATGCCCGCTCCCCGGCGGCCGCGGCCACTCGTGGGTAGCGCTTCTTCCGTGCCTCCGAAGGGCTGCTGGGCTCCCCCACCCCGGAGTGCGAGGGGTGAGACGGTCCGGGAGTGCAGACTCAGAATTACGTGAACATTTTGAACCTTCTTCCCCTCCACCCTTCAGCACACTCTTTCTCTAGTTGGTCAGAGGATAACCTCCCTCCCCAGTCCGGACCTCTCCTAACCCCACACTCCCCGCAGCTAGGCCCGAGCCATGGGGATGCAACTCGAGCGGGAGGTAGCGAGTCCAGAAACAGAAGGCCGCCCCCTCCACTTCCACCAAGGTCCTGGGGGCTCGCGAAGGCCAGAATGGCAGAGGAAGAAGGAGGGCAGGGAGCTGGGCCTTTGGAGAATACATCATGTTATGTTCGAATACTATCATTTTCTCCGATTTGGAGAGGGGAGGGTCGTCTTTTAAATTTGTCCGAAATGAGAAGCTTTCGGCTTCGAACATTTGAAATCCAGAAAGCTAATACCCTGGAGACGTGCGGCACAAATGGGGTGACGGTAAGGGGCCCCGAGCTTCCTCCTTCCCGGGGTGGGATACTGCACCGCTGGCCAGGCTTGTGGGCTTCCCGACCCGGCCGGGGAAGAGCAGGCATAGCTTGTGGGTGACGAAGAGGTGGCTTCTACAAGGGCGCCAGAGTTCGAGCACGTCCTACCCTCGGTCCGCCGCGGCCCCGCTCCTTCAGACCAATGTGGCAACACGCTGCTCTCGCCCCCTCTCCCCACCCCAGCGCAGGCCGCGGCCCCTGCGGGCCATCCGCACCCGCCGCGCTGCGCCCGCAGACCCGAGTGGCTCCCGGAGCCGCTGAGCCTCCTGGGTCCGATCCTCCGAGTCACTCCGAGCCCCGCGAGGCTGCCCTGTAGCTTTGCTCAGAGCGTCCCTTCGATTGGTCGGCTTCCCAGAATCTGTCTCCTGTGACCGGGTCCTGTGTGCCCCAAGTCCTCTCTTCCAAAAGGGCTTTTGGGGAGAAGCAGCAGAAATTCGGGGCTCGTTTGCCGTGGCCCAGAACAACTACTTTCTCTCATACCTAAAGGCTTTTTTCACCAGCGGAGCTTCAGGACCCGCGCGCGCGCCCCTTCCTAAATTCCCGTAGCCTGCGCCCCAATAAAGAGCTGCGATGCGGTGGCTGAATCCTAAAACGCCGCGCATTCTTCCAGCCCGCAACTCCTCCCTCAGCCCCCTGCTCTGGCCGGCGTGCAAACTACTCATCCATCGGCCTTTCAATTCTGATTCTGAAAACAGCCTGACTCCTATAACCCAAACTCTAGCCTGGCCCTAAAGCCCAGCCCTAATTCGGGCCCGATCCGCAAACGCCCATCCCCTCCACCAATTCTCAGCCTGGGTCTCCCCACCGCTCCGGAACACTAGGCTCTCCGGTGAAGACCCCTGCAAAGGGCGGCCCACTTCCCTCCTTTCTTCCTCGGGTTCAGGAGCCAGGAGAGACCCGTCGCCTAACCCGAAAAAGAAACGCAAAGTTTGCGCGGCAGATTCGGGACCCCGTCCCATCCCCCTCAGCTCTCTGCTCCGGAGCGCTTTCCGTCGCCCCTTTTACCAACTCATCCCCTAGTTCTCGAGCTCCGAGTGCTCCCGATTCCCAAGCCTCGCCACGGGACTCTACGTTTCCCCACCAATCCAGGGAAAGCCAGGGACCATACAAATTCTCGCTCCCCCCACCCCCGGGCTAGGGTCCCTGAGCGTGGCCCCTCGGATCCCGGCTTCCCTGACCCGTTCGTGCCCCCCAGTCCCGACTGATCCTCCTGAAAATCCCCATTCGCTCCCCCAGGCTGGGCCGGACGCGGCCGCGACTCCTTGTCTCCGGTCACCCGGCCCCAGTCTGGAGCTGCCCCCGCTTCCAGCTGCTAGAAGGCAGCTCCAGGCTGGCGGCGCCGAGTAAGCGACGGCCCAAAGGTTGCACGAAGCCGGGAGAAAGAGAATCTGAGGCCGGCCCACGGTTCCCTGCCTCGCCCCGGAGCGCCCGCCTGGAGTCGCCGGCACCCGGGCTCCCTCTTCCCCGGTCCCGGGGCGCTCCCGGCGCTCAGCTCCCCGCCCGCCCGCTACGGGGTGTTGGGCCCGCGGCGGTCCGGGTCCGCAGCCCCGCGCCTCGCACCCGCGGACAATACGCGCCCGGCCACGGGGCGAGGCGGGCGGCGGCCGGGCTGCGCGCTGGCCGGGCCGCCTCCTTGCCCGGCCTCGCCGCCCCTCGCGCTGCTTCGCTCCGCGCTCTGCCGGCGCTTCCCCAGCTTCTCTGCACGCTCCCGCCGTCCCTCTCTGCTCCCTGCCTCCCTCCTCCCTGCTGCCTCCCTCTCTCTCCTCCCTGCTGCCTCCCTCTCTCCTCCTTGCCCTGTCGCAATGAATAATACTCTGGCTTGGGGACTGGAATAAAACACACGCGCTCTGAGGCAGCCGCCCGCAGCAGCAGCCGCCGCCGCGCCGCCGCCGCCTGCAAAAGCGTCTCTGACATGGAAATGAATGACAGCTTACCTGATGCCAATCTTCATCAGACTGACACCGGCGTGACAACACAGCCTATACTTCCCAGCACTGCTCGGGACGTCAGCGGCACAGGGACCCGCCCCCCGGGCCCCCCTTCACACACCTCCCCTCTCCCCACTCCCCCTTTCTCCCCACCCCCCATCACCCCCACCCACTCCCGGCCCCGGCCGCTTCCAAGTCGGAGGCGCCGCCGGAGTGTCTCCCTCTACTGGAGGCTTTTCGCAGACGAGGCGAGCGGGCCTGCTCCTGCCGGCGGGGAGGCGGGAGGCGGAGCGGCGCCCGGAGGAAGCCTCCTAACGTGAGTTGCCTCTGATGGGGAACAGCGGACCCCCAAGGAACTCCGAGCACCCTGCCCCCCATGCCAAGTCCTCCTGAGCCAACAACTGAGGCACAGTTCCCAGACATCCGGTGCTGAGGGGACAGAGAGGAGGTGGAAATTTTCTGTGGTCCCCCAGGAGAACTCCCCAGAAATTATGCAACTTGCAAGAAATCCTCTCCTCCACCACCATTCTTCCTCCCCCCTTCCCTGCCTGGCTGGCCTCATTTTTATGATTGCATTTGAATAATTCTCATTACCCCGGCCCCAGAAAAGGTGCTCAGATGACACTCTGGTTAGTTATTCCTAGTCTCGAGAGCTTTTTCTGCTGTGGGCTTCCCGGAGCGTTTGGTACAAGAAGGGGAGAGAGCGTAATGGGTGGGGCAGAGGGGGAGAGAAAGGAGTGGAGAGGCATTGTCGGTAAATCACCTCCTTGCAAATGTCAGGCCAGCCTGTTCTAAGCCACTGCTGCTTTCATTCTAAAAACCTCTTGGTAAACTCAGTGAGTTCCCAGACTTCTGGAGGTTGGGGTACAGTAAGATAAAGGGAGAGAACCAGCAGCGCTGTTTCAGCCTGGGTCTGCTGGGGTGGCTTCATCCACTTCAGGAAAGAAATTGACTCCTTGCCTAGTGCCTTCTGCAGTAGACGATCAAGAAAGCTTGTGTACCCGTGTATGTGCCTGCGCTCAACGATTATCACAGTCCTACTAAGGGCCAGCTGTGGGCAGACTTGCTCGCTTCCACAACTTACCACATGGCCCTCGACTAAAGGCACAAGAGAACCCCTTGTGTCCCTGGAAGCTTGCATCTTGCTTCCCATAGAGGAGTCATTTCAGCCACACTCTGGCAGCCATTGATCCTCTGACCCCAGGCCAGGCAGGGGGCCTGGATACAGCCTAGACAAAGACACTGATGTAAGCTGGGAAGGCAGAAAGGGAAACCCAGCCCGCCAGGTTTTCAGTAAGGAATCTGACCCAGGAAGTTGAAGGCTGCCCCTTAGCTCTTTCCAGGTCTCTGGATCACCTCTCACCTGCCTCAGTCCTGGGCAAGGATGGCAGCTATTGGCGTTGCACTGCTCAGAGGAGGCAATTGAGAACTTCTTTACATCACATTCCAGATACACCAGGGTTTCTCCAGATCCTCCTTGTCCCTTTAAATACAGCCTCTGAAGTTGTTTATGGAAGAAACACACTTCACTGATAGCCCCTGTTATAGAGAGTTGAATCCTCTCACCTTCACAGAGATTCTCCAGAAATTTCACTAGGTAGATTTATATCACCCTGGCCTCTGATCTGTGGTCAGAGACTCTGGCTGCTGACAGCATAATCACTATTATATATTATACATTGTATAATAATATAATAATAATGAATGCACTTGCCCTTTTTATGTAGTACAGATGCGGCCAGATTCTCTAACCCAGAGGCTGGAGGGCAGGCTGCCATAAACTCTCAGGAAGCCCTCTTCAGTTCAGGGAGGGGGAGCTGAGGTCCATTCGTCTTTGCCCAGGACCCCTGAAGGGAGGGGTTTCTCTCTTTCCCAAGAAAGTGAGCTGCTGTAGCCTCCAGAGTCAGAGGGGAGAGTCAGCCTGAATGTAAATACTTCACCTCATCAGAGAAGTGTCTGTGAGCTGTAAATAGTACTGCAAGGCAACAGCTTTGCATCACTGATTCATACTTGTCACACCCCTCATTTTCTGAAATCTAGTTCAATGCCCTACTCTTTCTTTACATGGGAGATCCATTGCCATGACTTACTAATTTTTGGACTCTTAAAATACTATGATTTCCACTAATAGATTCTTGGTGCTCTTTAAAGGGCATGTTATAATTTTAAGTCAATATTTCTTGCTTTGACCATTGTTGTAATTTGCAAGAGCTTAAAAATGATTATCTAAAGTGTAACTATCCATTTTATAATCATTCCAAACAAACATTTGCCTTGCACCCACTAGAAGCTGAACTGTGGGCTGGTGCTGAGGCTGAAGCCCAGGTTACAGCGCCTACCCTCAAGGAGCTTTCATTCTAATTGAGGAAGACAAAGCACCAATGTGTAAAACATTAAATAACAACAACACAAGAGTCCAACAGAAGACACAAGCTATGAAATAATTAATGAACAAATGAGTTGTCAATGTATCAAATTCCATGATAGATTTTGGCTCTGTCAATGAGTAGAGAGGGATGGAGTAGAAATTTAGTCTATGGAATTCACTCCAGATACTCTACAATTTCTCCCCGTCATCCCTCTGAGGACAGAAAGTATGGAGAGGGAAGTACATGTCACATAAGTCCAATCAGGCACATTGGCATTATAACCAAATAGGAGTTCTTACAAATCCTAATCACCACTGCCAAATGATAGAATTCCTAAGTTGGCTCTAGGCTCTTTTCTCACTCCATCCACACTTTGTCTTTATTAGAAGCAGCCACAGCAGCCCAGGAGGTCTCTTCTAAGATCCAATGAGTATGGTCAATGTTCCAACTGAATCATGCCTGTGTCATCCTATCAATAAAAATTTAAGACCCGTCCATATTAATCTGCTCGAGTTGAGATACCAAATGCCACTTACTGGGTGGCTCAAACAACAGACATATGTATCCTTACAACTATGGAGACTTGAAGTTCAAGATCAAGGTGCTAGCACGGTGGTTTCTGATGAAGCTTGTAAATGGCCCCTTCTCACTGTGTCCTCACATAGCTTTTCTCTGGGCATACAGAGAGAAACAGCTGGGGGTGTCTTCCTCTTCTTATGAGGACACCAGTCTTGTTGAATTTGTGCCTACCCTATGACCTCATTTCCTTCAAGGTCCTATTTCCAAATACATAAACATTGGGGATTAGAACTTCAACGTATGAATTTAGGGGGCAGGTACGCCTTAGTTCATTATGTTGCCCAACTACCAGTTCCCTTCATTCTCAACTTAATTATTTTTAATGAATTTTGATAGACTGTAATGAGGACAATACTTTGTTTCATCTTAGGATTCCTAAAACTGAGTACAATGCCCAAACCAGAAAACAAATTAAGGAAATTCTTGTTGGAAACTTACTTCTTCATCATTGTCCCAGTCCTAGTTGAGAGACCAGTAGCCAGGCACCTGAAATATTTTGATGATTTCCTAATTAGGCTAAATGCCTCCAACATCTCCAGTCCCTCCTATACATTTCCACCAGAGTGTTCTTCCTAAGACAAAGGTTGTATCGCACCTTGCTTTCCTCTGAAAATCAGCTTTCCATTGCTTATAAGATTTAAAGTAAAAGTTATTGAGCCCTATAATGAAAAGGTGGGCCTTGAATGCAAGGTTTCTTAGCCTGCCCTGTGAGCGTCACCCTCCTTGTCTGGCCTCTCTGGATAATCCCCAACATTCTTGCTTGCAGCTCCCCCAGTCCACTTTCCAGTGATGGCAGAGCTGGACTTTCTTTATCAGAACACTGGAGAACTTCTTTATAATTCAAGGTTCCAGGTTCCACCCTTGGAGAAAGTCAGGCTGGAGAAGGGCCTGGGGATCTGCATTTTAAAGGCTACTCCAGTTGAGAGAGGTTTAAGAATTTCTGTTCCATCATTGCCCCCACTCGTGTGTCCCAGAACACACTTTGTACTCTCAACTCTTCCTTTTAGCACTTTGCTCAAGCTATTCATTCAACCTTGTTTTTCATTCCTCGTTTCCCACCTTCTGAAATTCTATCTGCTTTGAAGACTTAACTGAAACATTATGACTCTTTTCAAAGCATTCATGGATCCCTCAGCAGAGAGCAGGAGCTTTGGAGTCACCCAGACCTGGCTCAGAGCCCTACCTACCCTGTCACAGAAGAGCCAGCTATCTGGGTAGTTACTGACAAGCACTAAGCCTCAGTTTCTATGTTGTGAAATGAGGATGATTATAGAACTCAACGCATAAGACCATGGGGATTAAATGAAATCATCAATGTAAAGAGCTTAGCACAGTTCCTGGCACATGGGAGGCTCTTCAATAAATGGCAGCCATTCAATTTAATAGCCCTTTACCCAGGGCTGCCGCAGACTTCGCCTTTGCCTTTCTTATAGTGCTTATTTAATTGGCCTGAGGAAGGGAGGTACTGTTTACTGAGATTGCTATGACAGGCCCTGAGGGCTGCAACACAGACAGGAGGAGCAGGGAGAAGGAGGCAGACGGATGCTTTTCTCTACCTAAGGCCTCCCTCCTGACGCTGCACCCAGGTGGGACAGTGGGAGCCGGGCGAGCCAGGGCTGAGTGAGGAAGATTCTGTTCCTGATGGAAAAATGCATAAGAACTCATGCCTTGGAAAAAGGGGTGGTGAGCCAGAGGAGGGAAACCTGCACAGTGTGAAAACTCAGATACTACAAATCTTCCAAAAGGTGGGACTCAAGGATTCTGGTCTCAGAGCTGGAAACCAGGATCTTTAGGCCCTTTGCCCATCTCTGATTTTTTTGCACGGGGCCCTGGGGAAGTCTCTCAGCTTCCCCATCCCTGCAGCAGGGCAATGAAGCCTATCCTTTGGATACATGATAGGCAACTAATTGGGTTGTGTCTTTAACCAGCTTCTTTAATACAGGGGTAATATGATCCCCAAAGCCTTTCAAAAAACCCATCTTTCTTATGATACTGATGCAGTTTGGGGAAGTTTCTTCAAGCACTGTCTCTTCCCCCTGCACCTCCCCACCTCCACCCCCAGTTCTACATACACATACATACACATATTGTGCACACACATACATGCACCCATGTACACACACAGGTGTAGACACATGTATATACATGCCCACATACACAGACACAGATACACACACACAAGCTCTTGGGTGGGAGCAACCCAATCTTAGCTTTACCAAGAAGCTCCATAGGAGGCAGGAAAGGAAAGGAAAGGAAAAAGAAAAGTTCCAAGTAATTCCAAAGTTCTTTCTAGGTTCTAGCAAGGGGTGAGAAGTATCACAGCCAGCGTGAAAGAACTGAGAAAAAGAGATTGGGAAAGAGAATATTTAGACTATATTTAGGAAGAGAAGAGAGAATGCTGTGATAATTTCCAAAAAGAGCATTTCTGGGAAATGCCATCCCCAAGAGTTTGGTCAGAAAAATTTGAGAAAGGAAACTATTGACCTGCCCTGTCCTATACAGTAACCAGGGCCACATGTAGGTCCTGAGCACTTGAAATGCAGCTAGGCCAAATGGAGGTATGCTGTATGTAATCTACATAATAGATTTATAAGACTTAGTCTATTAAAAAAAAAGAATGTGAAATATTTCATTGAGGATTTGATATGTATTAGGTATTAAAATAGTAATATTTGGATGCATGGAGTTAAATAAAAATAGCTCATTAAAAATATCTTCACCTGTTTCTTTCACTTGTTCAGTGCAGCCACTAGAAAATTTAAAATTACTATATGACTTCCATTCTATTTTTACTGAAGCCTCCTTTCTGGGCTTCGTTTTTGTTCTGGTATAAGCTATGTTTGGATACTGCAATCTTTATTATTTATCATGTATCACTCTGGCTCACCAGCTCTTCAATCTCTCCGGCTTCTGTGGACACCACACAGGACAGGTTGAGTGTCTCCCTCAGACTAGGTGGCTAAGGAGTCCCTCCCACCCCTACACAGGGTTACATGGAGTTTTGAAACCTCTGCTCTCCCCTAAACAAAGCCCTCCTCTCCCGTGTCTCCCATCTCTTTTTCAACATGCTGCCCACCATCACAGTTGTCACCCATACTATTACCATCCTCTTCCTTAACCCTATCCCCATTGTCACCACCTCTCACAGAAAGAACTGCCCAGCATCCTTCTGGTCATCTAATGGACCACCTCTCCCTGTCCTGAGGGGTGAACTCTATCAGCATTTGTTGCCTTTGATGCTGTATCCAACCACTAAGCCCTTCTGAGCTGAGGATTTTGCATGGCTGGGCTCCCAACTGCATCCTGGCAGCCAGCGCCCATAGCAGCCAGACTGCAGGGCCCAGAGAAACAAGCAACACCCTTCAGGATGGGTGAAGGCCCCTGAGGAAGCTGGTCCTATATTATGCACAGCATTGTGGGGTGATGATGAAGAAGGGTAACCAAATGAAGGAACAAGATACTCACAGCTTACTTAGCAAAGAAGAGCAAAACAGAGCAATTATAGTAATGATAGTTAATACCTATTGATTATTTGCATTTGCTTGGTGTCAGATTTGATACTAAGTGCCTAACATGTATTGTTCATCAGACTGCCATTGCACCCCTCATATAGGGCACCCCTCACTCCTATGTGAACTCAGGCAGGTCACCCTCAAGAGCCCACACTCCAAACTACTACTCTGAATTGTTTTTTCATAAAGCATGAAATTTCATTCCCTTGCCCCCTCATCCATTCATTCATTTGCTGGTTCACTCATTGGGCATGTATACATACACTGATAGCCTCTAAGAAACTTACCAGTTCACTGGTTCCCCCAGCATCTAGGCACATGTTAGGCCTTGGGGCTATAAAGATGGATAAATCACAATCCCTGGACTTACAGAGATCACGTAACTTTTCAAGGGCCAGGAGATCCCACAGCTCACAGCAACCTCAAACTCTTAGGCTCAAGCAATTCTCTTGCCTCAGTCTCCTGAGTAGATGGGACCATAGGCACCTGCCACAATGCCCAGCTATTTTTAGAGACAAGGTCTTGCTCTTGTTCAGGCTGGTCTCAAACTCGTGAGCTGAGGGCAATCGACCCACCTTGGCCTCACAAGTGCTAGGATTACAGGCGTGAGCCACTGTGCCTGACCCTCCCACTTTCATTTTACAGCAGAGAAACTGAGGCTCAGTAAAAAGGATAAGGAAAGGGCAAACCGCAAATATCTCCTGATTTAATAGACAAGTGTGAGACAGCTTGGATTCTCAACCCAGACCAGGATTTGTCTTCCAGCCTCACCAATCTCAAGATTTTGCAAACATGTTCTTTCACCACTTAGCAGCTTGGTCCTCTTGACAGACTCAGTATGTCTTTTTCTGCCTTTAACCTCATTGGCTTCTATCATAATGTGCAGAGGTAATGTCCACACCCAAATCAAAACTCACCCACTCCAGAAACCCTACTTAATCCAGAACTCTTCTGTCCTGTGTCCATCTGGGCTTCCATGTTCACGTTTCTGCTATAGTAGTATATACTGGTATGTCGCTTTGTACATGTTCTTAAATTTCAAATATGTATGCATTAGTTCACCAAGCAGCTTTTGAACTTCATAAAGGCAAGAACTAAGGCTCGGCGCCTGTGGCTCAACGGGCTAAGGCCCCAGCCATGTACACCTGAGCTGGCGGGTTCGAATCCAGCCCGGGCCAGCCAAACAACAATGACGGCTGCAACCAAAAAATGGCCGGGCGTTGTGGCGGGCACCTGTAGTCCCAGCTACCTGGGAGGC
>CAUYRH010120275.1:0-12924 GCA_963574655.1 Perodicticus potto
CTCGGCCGAACTGCAAAACAGAAAAACAGCCAGGCGTTGTGGTGGGCGCCTGTAGTACCAACTACTCGGGAGGCTGAGGCAAGAGAATTGCCTAAGCCCAGGAGTTGGAGGTTGCTGTGAGCTGTGTGATGCCACAGCACTCTACTGAAGGCAATAAAGTAAAACTCTGTCTCTACAAAAAAAAAACAAACAAACAAAAAAAAAAAACAGCTGGGCATGTAGCCAGGCGTTGTGGCAGGCGCCTGTAGTCCCAGCTACTTGTGAGGCTGAGGCAGAAGAATCGCCTGAGCCCGGGACTTGGAGGTTGCTGTGAGCAGTGTGACGCCACAGCACTCTACTGAGGGCAACATAGTGAGACTCTGTCTTCCCCCCCCAAAAAAAAAACAAATAGCCGGGGGCAGTGCCTGTGGCTCATCGAGTAGGACGCCAGCCCCATATACCAAAGGTGGCGAGTTCAAAACCGGTCTTGGCCGAACTGCAAAACAGAAAAATAGCTGGGCGTTGTGGCGGGCGCCTGTAGTCCCAGCTACTCGGGAGGCTGAGGCAAGAGAATCGCCTAAGCCCAGGAGTTGGAGGTTGCTGTGAGCTGTGTGACTCCGCGGCACTCTACCTAGGGCGATACAGTGAGGCTCTGTCTCTACAAAAAAAAAAAATGTTAAAAAAAAAAAATAGCTGGGCGTGGGGGCAGACACCTGTAGTCTAAGCTGCTTGGGAGGCTGAGGCAAGAGAATCACTTGAGCCCAAGATTTTGAGGGGTTGCTGTGAGCTAAGATGCCACAGCACTCTGCCAAGGGCAACAAGAGTGAGACTCTGTCTCAAAAAAAAAAAAAAGAAAGAAAGAAAGAAAATAAAATAAAAGAAGAAAAGAAAAGATAGCAGGGGCAACACCTGTGGCTTAGTGAGTAAGGCGCCGGCCCCTTATACCGAGGGTGGTGGGTTCAAACCTGGTCCCAGCCAAACTGCAACAAATAAATAGCTGGGTGTTGTGTTACAGGCTCTTTCGAGTAAGATAGAGTCCTGAGGTGGGAGTAAGTGTTGCCTATTTGAACAACCATTGCAAGGAATGGTGACGACTTTTCCACTGGGCACAGGGGTTTAACCACCTACACTCCCTTGGAGCACACGACAGAACAGGTATGGCTTTGTAAGTCAGCCTACGTGACACGGGACTAGTAAAGTTGGAAGGCCTGGGCCAGCTGCCCCTGAAGGAAGGGTGGGTCCTCGGTCTGCAACTGACAACTGGAGTAAAGAGATTTATTTTACGGCAGTAATGACAGCAGCACTGCGGCCGAAGGGACAGGTACAACTTGCTGGTCAGTATGAGCCCGGGGTCGGCCTATAAGTTCCGAGAGGACAAACGCCCCTCTTGGTCTGGGCAGTGCGGAAGCACCAGCGGGCTGAGAAGCTCTCTCACGGGCTCCCAGGTTTGGGACACGTACAGGATAGTTTTCAACCTCAGATCGCAGATGTGGAAACAGAGGTGAAATGACGTACTCAAATTACACAGTAAGCAATCAGCGGGCCTAAGCCCCCGTTTTCCTAATCCCCAGTCAGATTCTTTTTCCTTTGAAAAGGTTGTCGAGTGAACCTCAAGATATCAGGGTGAGAAAGCCAAAAGCTGATGAGTGGTAAAAAGCCTGTTTCTGCCTCATCTTACCCCATCTTTATGCATGTAATCATGCCTTTCTTTCCTACCTTCGTTTCCAGACGCACACAATTTCTGGGGCCTCCAATAATGATAAAGTTTAATGTATTATGGAGGGCAGGGAAAAAAAAATATATATATATATTTTCTTAATTTGTTTTTAGAGACAAAGTCTCACTTTGTCTCCCTCAGTAGAGTGCTGTGGCATCACAGCTCACAGCAAACTCCAACTTTTGGGCTTAGGTGATTCTCTTCCCTCAGCCTCCCGAGTAGCTGGGACCACAGGCGCCCATCACAATGCCCAGGTATTCTATTTTTTTGTTGCAGTTTGGCAGGGGCCGGGTTTGAACCCGCCACCCTCAGTATGGGGCTGGCGCCCTACTCACTGAGCCCCAGGCGCTGCCCAGAAAATATATTATGTAAAATGCAAGGATATTGCATTTGAATGAGGGACAAATCTTTTCTTTCTTTTTTTCTTTTTTTTTGAGACAGACTCTTACTCTTGGCCTTTTGGGTAGAATGTTGCGATGTCATCATAGTGCACAGCAACCACTGTCTCTTGGGCTCAAGAGATCATCTTGCCTCAGCCTCTCGAGTAGCTGGGACTACAGGCGCCCGCCACAACGCACGGCTATTTTTAGAGATAAGGTCTAGCTCTGGCTCAGGCTGGTCTTGAACTCCTGAGCTTAGGTAAACCACCTACCTTGGCCTCCCATAGTGTTAGGATTACAGGCGTGAGCCACCGCACCCAGCCCCACGTATGTAATTTAAAATTTTCTAGTAGTCACATATAAAAAGTAAAAGAAGGCTCAGCGCCTGTGGCTCAACGGGCTAAGGTGTTAGCCACGTACACCTGAGCTGGCAGGTTCGAATCTAGCCCGGGTCCGCCAAACAATGACGACGGCTGCAACCAAAAAAAAATGGCCGGGTGTTGTGGCGGGCGCCTGTAGTCCCAGCTACTTGGGAGGCAGAGGCAAGAGACTCGCTTGAGCCCAGGAGTTGGACGTTGCTGTGAGCTGTGATACCTTGGCACTCTATCCAGGGTGATGGCTTGAGGCTCTGTCTCAAAAAAAAAAAAAGTAAAAGAAGATAACTAAAATTAACATTTTGTTTGTTTTGTAGAGACAGAGTCACAACACACAGCTATTTTATTGTTGCAGTTAGGCTGGAGCCGGGTTTGAACCCACCACCCTCGGTATATGGGGCTGGTGCCCTACTCACTGAGCCACAGGTGCCGCCCTTGTGGCAACATTTTAAACAGAGCAGCCCTAACAGTAAAACTGCTGTTATTTAAGGCTACCAGTGTGGAGTGCAAAGCAAATTTTTGAGTAAGATGCCTTATAATGTCTCTTATATTACACTAAGTAAGCATGTACTATGTCAACACTCCCTCCCCCCATAAAAGGGAAATGAAAGGAAACTATAGTTAAATCAGCTTTTTTTTTTGAGACAGAGCCTCAAGCTGTCACCCTGGATAGAGTGCTGTGGCATCTCAGCTCACAGCAACCTCCAACTCCTGGGCTCGAGCGATTCTCCTGCCTCTGCCTCCCAAGGAGTTGGGACTACAGGCGCCCGCCACAACGCCCAGCCATTTTTTTGGTTGCAGCCGTCATTGTTGTTTGGTGGGCCCAGGCTGGATTCGAACCTGCCAGCTCAGATGTACGTGGCTGGCGCCTTAGCCCGTTGAGCCACAGGCACCAAGCCATTAAATCAGCTTTAAAATTGTATAAGATTATGTTGGGACTGGCCATGGTGGTTCCTCATACCTGTAATCCCAGCATTTGGGGAGAGTGAGAGGAGAGAATCACTTGAGGACAAGAGTTTAATACCATCATGGGCAAAACAGTGAGACCTCATCTCTACAAATAATTAAAAAATTAGGCTCTGAGCCTGTAGCATAGTGGTTATGGCGTCGGCCATATACACCGAGGCTGGTTGGTTCAAACCCAGCCTGGGCTAGCTAAGCAACAATGACAATTGCAACAGAAAAATAGCAGAAAAATAGGCATTGTGATAGATGCCTGTAGTCCCAACTACTGGGGAGGCTGAGGCAAGATAATCTCTTAAGCCCAAGAATTTGAGGTTGCTGTGAGCTGTGATGCCTCAGCACTCTACTGAGGGCAACATAATGAGACTCCGTCTCAAAAAAAAAAAAAAAAAAAATTCAGCTCAGTGCCTGCGGCTCAAGCTGCTAAAGCACCAGCCATATACACCTGAGCTGGTGTGTTCGAATCCAGCCTGGGCCCGCAAACAACAATGATGGCTGCAACCAAAAACTAGCCAGGCGTTGTGGTGGGCACCTGTAATCCCAGTTATTTGGGAGGCGAAGGCAGGAGAATCGCTTGAGCCCAGGAATTGAAGGTTGCTGTGAGCTGTGATGCCACAGCACTCTACCCAGGGTGACAGCTTGAGTCTCTGTCTCAAAAATAAATAAATAAATAAATAATAAAAAATAAAAAAATTAGGGCAGTGCCTGTGGCTCATCGAGTAGGGCGCTGGCCCCATATACCGAAGGTGGCGGGTTCAAACCCGGCCTCGGCCAAACTGCAAAACAGAAAAATAGCTGGGCGTTGTAGCGGGCACCTGTCATCCCAGCTACTCGGGAGGCTGAGGCAAGAGAATCGTCTAAGCTCAGGAGCTGGAGGTTGCTGTGAGCTGTGTGACGCTACGGCACTCTACCGAGGGCGATAAAGTGAGACTCTGTCTCTAAAAAAATAATAATAATACTAAAATAAAAAATAAATACAAAAATTAAAAATTAAAAAATTAGCTGAGCTAGCTACTCAGGAGGCTGAGGCAAGAGAATCACCTAAGCCCAGGAGTTGGAGGTTGCTGTGAGCTGTGTGATGCCATGGCACTCTACCGAGGGTGATAAAGTGAAACTCTGTACAAAAAAAAACAGCTGAATGAGGGTGGTGCCTGTGGCTCAAGAAGTAAGGTGCTGGCCGCATATGTGGAGGGTGGTGGGTTCGAGCCCAGCACCGGCCAAAAACTGCAACAACAAAAAAAGAAAAATTAGCTGAGCATGTTGGTACACACCTGTAGTCCCAGATACTCGGGAGGCTGAGGCAGGATGATTACTGGAGCCCAGGAGTTTGAGGCTACAATGAGTTATGATTGTACCACTGTACTGTAGCCTGTCCAACAGAGTGAGACACTGTCTCTTAACATTTTTTTTTTTTTGTAGAGATAGAGTTTTATTTTATTGCCCTCGGTAGAGTGCCGTGGCGTCACACAGCTCACAGCAACCTCTAACTCCTGGGCTTAGGCGATTCTCTTGCCTAAGTAGCTGGGACCACAGGTGTCCGCCACAATGCCCGGCTATTTTTCTGGTTTTTTTGCAGTTTGGCAGAGGCTGGGTTTGAACCCGCCACCTTCGGTACATGGGGCCAGCGCCCTACTCGATGAGCCACAAGTGCCGCCCTTAAAAAAATTTTTTTTTTTATTGAAAAGGCTCTAAAGCCCCTCTGAGATTATTCAGAAGTCAGAAACTTTGGCCCTGGACCAAGTCCAGCAGGCTGCCTATTTTTCCTATGGCCTTGGAGCTAAGAATTGTTTTTACATTTTGTAAATGGTTAAAAGAAAATCATTGCTAGGCCCAGTGGCTCATACCTGTAATTCTAACACTTTGGGAGGCCAGAAAGGAAGGATCAATAGAAACCAGGAGCACTAGACTAGCCTGAGCAACATAGCAAAAGCCTATCTCGGGTGGCGCCTGTGGCTCAAAGGGGTAGGGCACTGGCCCCATACACTAAAGGTGGCGGGTTCAAACCCAGCCCCAGCCAAAAACTGCAAAAAAAAAAAAAAAAAAAAGAGCCTATCTCTACAAAAAGGAGGAAAATTGGCTCGGTGCGTGTGGCTCAAGTAGCTAAGGCACCAGCCACATACACCTGAGCTGGCAGGTTGGAATCCAGCTCAGGCCTGCCAAACAACAATGACTGCTGCAACCAAAAATAGCCAGGCCATGTGGCAGGCGCCTGTAGTCCCAGCTACTTGGGAGGTGGAGGCAGGAGAATTGCTTGAGCCCAGGAGTCGGTTGCTGTGAGGTGTGATATCATAGCACTCTACCCAGGGCGACAGCTTGAAGCTCTGTCTCAAAAAAAAAAAAAACGGAGGAAAATTAACCCAGCATGGTTCATGGTTGCTTATGCCTCTAGTCCCAGCTACCCTGGAGGCTGAGGCAGGAGGATTCCTTGAGCAAGAATGTGAGGTTTGCAGTGAGGTGTGATGCACTCCATTGCACTCTAGCCTGGGCAACAGAGCAACAGCCTATCTCAAAATAAATAAATAAATAGGCTTGGTGCCTGTAGCTCAGCGAGTGGGGCACCAGCCCCATACACCAAAGTTGGCGGGTTCGAGCCTGGCCCAGGCCAGCTAAACAACAACGACAACTGCAACCAAAAAATGGCTAGGCGTTGTGGTGGGCACCTGTAGTCCCAGGTGCTTGGTAGGCTAACGCAAGAGAATTGCTTGGGCCCAAGAGTTTGAGGTTGCTGTGAGCTGTGATACTATGGCACTCTACCGAGGGTGACATGGCGAGACCATGTCTCAAAATAATAATAATAATAAGTAAATAAATCAAAAGGTCCCACCATATCTAAAATATTTATTTATTTACTTTTTTACTTTTTTGGTTTACAGTTTTTGGCTGGGGCTGGGCTTGAACCCGCCACCTCTGGTATATGGGGCTGGCACCCTACTCCTATTGGTTTATTATTGAGAGTCCTGCTCTGTCACCCAGGATTCAGTGCAGTGAAGTCATCCTAGCTCGCTACAACCTCACACTCCTGAACTCACGCAATCCTCCTGCTTTGGCATCCCAGAATACTAGGATTACAGGCATGAGCCAATGTTTCTGGCTAAAATATGTATTATTGGGCTTTTTACAGAAAAAATTTGCTGACCTCTGGACTATACCAGTAGCTCCCATTCTCTTGATGGGGGACTCACACAGAAAGAAAAATGAGGACCCAACGGCTCAAACAGCTCTTGTCACTTCATTACTGTGTGATAGCAGATAAAATTCTCATTTTATTCACAGCTCAATTTGCAATCGCCAAGATGTGGAAACAATCAAAATGCCCACCAACCTAGGAATGGATTAATAAGCTATGGTATAAATATGCCATAGAATACTATTCAGACATTAAAAAGATGGAGACTTGGGCGGCGCCTGTGGCTCAGTGAGTAGGGCGCAGGCCCCATATACCGAGGGTGGCGGGTTCAAACCCGGCCTCGGCCAAACTGCAATAAAAACAAAAAAAAGCTGGGTGTTGTGGCGGGCACCTGTAATCCCAGCTACTTGGGAGGCTGAGGGAAGAGAATCGCCTAAACCCAGGAGTTAGGTTGCTGGGAGCTGTGCGACGCCATGGCACTCTACTGAGAGCAATAAAGTGAGACTCTGTCTCTACAAAAAAAAAGATGGAGACTTTACATCTTTTGCATTTACTTGGATGGAGCTGAAACACATTCTTCTTAGCAAAGTATCACAAGAATGGAAAAGCAAGAATCCAATGTACTCAATTTTAATATGAAGCCAGTAAATGATCTAACACATATTCACATAAGAGAAAACTCAAGGGCAGCTCCTGTGGCTCAAGGAGTAGGGTGCCAGCCCCATATAGCGGGGGTGGTGAGTTCAAGCCCAGCCCCGGCCCCAAAAAAAGCAAACAAAAAAAGAAAACTCAGGGCGGCGCCTGTGGCTCATTGACTAGGGCGCCGGCACCGTATACCGAAGGTGGCGGGTTCAAACCCGGCCTTGGCTGAACTGCAAAAACAGAAAAATAGCTGGGCGTTGTGGTGGGAGCCTGTAGTCCCAGCTACTCAAGAGAATCGCCTAAGCCCAGGAGATGGAGGTTGCTGTGAGCTGTGTGACGCCACGGCACTCTACTGAGGGCGATAAAGTGAGGCTCTGTCTCTACAAAAAAAAAAAAACCCTCAAATCGATTCAAGGTGGGGAGTGGGGGGGAGGGAGATGGGGGTGTCCTCAGTGGGCACATCACTTGGCGGCGGGTCACAATTATAAGAGGGACTTTACCCAACACATGCAAACATTGTAATCTAATTCTTTGTACCCTCAACTAACCTGAAACAATAAAAAAAAAAATTACAAGCTTAAAAAAAAGATTTCCATTTCATCATGACCATGACCTTTTTATACGTCTTATCTCAGCTCATTCTCACGCTGTCTAATCTAGGTTCCAGCGTGGGCAGCTGCATCTGCAACCTGGCGAGGGCAGCACAGTCTAAAATGGCTACAAAGGACAACCTCTTATCCGTGACCCAAAATAGAAACATATTCCTGTCCTGAACGGAAGAAAAGAATGGGTCAGCAAGGGCCTGAGTTGTTTTGCTTTTGATGATGTTATATGCATTTGTACTAGTATAAATGTAAGAGGCGTTCCTTTGTTTTGTTTTGTATTTTTTGACAAATTACAAGGAAAAAAACCCACAAAAAACCCAAAAAACAATCCCCACATTTAGCTGGACTGGAAGGCATAGAGGCCAAATCACTGCCAAAAGAAAGCCAGGCATTTCAAAGAAGCACTCACAGATACTTTTAAGTATCTTCTGAGTATCGGGGGAACATGGAGACAGAGAAAATCAGTTTTCATAGAGCTCAGGAGATAGTT
Source organism: Perodicticus potto (assembly GCA_963574655.1). Lineage (NCBI taxonomy): Eukaryota > Metazoa > Chordata > Mammalia > Primates > Lorisidae > Perodicticus > Perodicticus potto. The sequence continues at coordinate 8,278 of CAUYRH010120275.1, forward strand.
TTAAGTAGGTGAGTGGAGCTGAGCTCATGACCCAGATGTCTCCTTGTTCTGAGTAGACTGCAGAAGAGGTTCCATCTCTTTATTCTGGGATGTCCAATCATAAAATGGGGCTAGTAGGGCTTGCAGCCTGGTATCAACCAGGCATTTATGAAGTATAATTAATGTGTATTAATACTTTGATATGCTTCAGATTAAAACTGTGCTGGGCCAGGCGCAAGACGGACTATTGTTACTACGAGGGCAGATACGTTTGTGGGAGTCACCATTGTTGTTTACTGAGGCAGCGGAGGGTAAAAAATGTAGGTTAAGATCATGTGGCACAATCCTTCAACGTGACCCCAAACTGGGCCACAGGAAACTTGTACAGGCAGACTGTCACATCACATGGTGTAGAGAAATTTCACTGAGGATGCATAAATCCCCCGAGGCAGAATGGTTAGCTTTCCAATGCACAATTGTGCTGAGAATAATCTGGTGGGGCTAATTAGAAAAACACATATGGTACTTCCGGCTTTACGAGGAAGCAGCCTGAGTTGCATTACTCAGCAAATATTTTTCTTCAGCCCGAATTTGGCTTCTAAGATTTTCTGAGAACTGAGCTTTTCTTTCTAAATAATTTTGAAAGGTCTGGTGCTGGGTAACAGCAGGAACTAGGCTGATAGCCTAATTAAGCATTCCCACATTGCAACATTTAAAAACACAGATGGGAAACCCAATGAGTCCCCAGTGTCTAATTCCTAAATTTAATCCTAATGTGTTCCACTGAATCCTCTTGTATGACCTTGGCTAATTATGTAATATCTTAATCTCCAGTGATAATGATACAAAAACGTGAAAATGATAGCATGAATTGATTCACCTCTTCCAGATATTCCACCCAGAATCAAAGATCAGGGCTTCTCCCAGGAAAAAAAACCTTGCCAGATCACTTTCTTTTTTTTTTTTTTCTTTTCTTTTTTTTTTTGAGACAGAGCCTCAAGCTGTCACCCTGGATAGAGGGCTGTGGCATCACAGCTCACAGCAACCTCCAATCCCTGGGCTCAAGCGAGTCTTCCTGCCTCTGCCTCCCAAGTAGCTGGGACTACAGGCGCCTGCCACAACGCCCGGCCGTTTTTTGGTTGTAGCCGTCATTGTTGTTTGGCGGGCCCGGACTGGATTCGAACCCACCAGCTCAGGTATACGTGGCTGGCGCCTTAGCCCGTTGAGCCACAGGCGCCGAGCCCTTGCCAGATCACTTTCAAAATTCAGCAGTCAAGTATATTACTTACTTTAGCCCCTAGAATGCATAAGAAGATGGAAATGTACTGACTGAGATTTTTCCCCTTACTTTTATTAGCCAGAACGTTGGTCCAAACCCCAGTCCTATAATATTTGGGGAGACCATATAACATTATCATGAAAATAGTGGAGTGTACTTGAGATGTGTTTAATTAGGAAGGAATTAAGGAATCTTCAGCAGAAATATCCATGCATTAAAACTTCATTCTGGGGCGGCGCCTGTGGCTCATCGAGTAGGGTGCCGGCCCCATATACCGAAGGTGGCAGGTTCAAACCCGGCCTCGGCCAAACTGCAAAACAGAAAAATAGCTGGGCGTTGTGGTGGGCGCCTGTAGTCCCAGCTACTAGGGAGGCTGAGGTAAGAGAATCGCCTAAGCCCAGGAGTTGGAGGTTGTTGTGAGCTGTGTGACGCCACCACATTCTACCGAGGGCGATAAAGTGAGACCCTGCCTCTACAAAAAAACAAACAAACAAAAAAACTTCATTCTGTTACTTAGAAACATAAATGCACAACTCCAGTACTGTATTTTTCTGGAAATGTAATCTGCAAAAAAAGAAAGAAAGAAGAGGTAACATAACACTCATCTGTCCAGCATTGTAAATATAACTTGAAATTTATGACACTCACATAAAACTAATCAACTTAGATGATTTTATGGCCTTTGTATACTTTGTTTTTCTCCTCAGAGACCAGGGTCTCTCTTTGTTGCCCAGGCTGGAATGCAGTGGCTATTCACAGCTTTGAATACTTTTAACAGTTTTGTATGTGGTATTTATTTTTATTTATTTGTTTATTTTTATTTATTTTGTCTTTTGCAGTTTTTGGCCAGGGCTGGGTTTGAACCCACCACCTCCGGCATATGGGGCCAGCGCCCTACTCCTTTGAGCCACAGGTACTGCCCTTATTTATTTATTTATTTATTTATTTGGTCGGGGCTGGGTTTGAACCTGCCACCTCTGGCATATGGGGCCGGTGCCTTGCATGTGGTTTTTAGAGACAAACTATTTTGTAAAGTATTGTACTCCATCCACAAGTTTCAAACCAGTTGACAGAATCTTTAGGGTCTCTTCTTTTCTTATATTTCCTTTTTTTTTTTTTTTTTGTAGAGACAGATTCTCACTTTATCGCCCTTGGTGGAGTGCCGTGGCATCACACAGCTCACAGCAACCTCCAACTCCTGGGCTTAGGCGATTCTCTTGCCTCAGCCTCCTGAGTAGCTGGGACTGGTGCCTGCCACAATGCCCAGCTATTTTTCTGTTCTGCAGTTAGGCCGAGGCCGGGTTTGAACCTGCCACCTTTGGTATATGGGGCCGGCGCCCTACTTACTGAGCCACAGACGCCGTCCCCTTTTTTTTCTTTGTTTTTGAGAGAGGATCTCGGTCTATTACCCTGGGCTAAAAGTGGTGTTATGAGAGCTCACAGTAACCTCAAACTCCTAAGCTTCGCCAGGCGAGGTGGCTCATACTTGTAATCTTAGCACTTGGCAGGTGGGGGGAAGGTGGATCGCTTGAGTTCAGTTCAGGACCAGCTTGAGCAAGAGCGAGACCCTGTCTTTAAAACACAGCAGGGCGTGGGCAGCACCTGTTGCTCAGTGGATAGGGCACCAGCCACATACACCGAGGCTGATGGGTTCAAATCCCACCCAGGCCAGCTAAAACAATGACAACTGCAACGACAACAACAAAAATAGCCTGGTGGCTCAGCGGGCTAAGGCGCCAGCCACGTACACCTGAGCTGGCGGGTTCGAATCCAGCCCGGGCCCGCCAAACAATAATGACGGCTGCAACCAAAAAATGGCTGGGCGTTGTGGCGGGTGCCTGTAGTCCCAGCTACTTGGGAGGCAGAGGCAAGAGACTTGCTTGAGCCCAGGAATTGGAGGTTGCTGTGAGCTGTGACGCCACAGCACTCTACCCAGGGTGACAGCTTGAGGCTCTGTCTCAAAAAGAAAAAAAAAAAAAAGAAAGAAAGAAAAGAAAAGAGGCTCGGTGCCTGTGGCTCAAGGGGCTAAGGCACCAGCCACGTACACCTGAGCTGGTGGGTTCGAATCCAGCCTGGGCCCGCCAAACAATAATGACGGCTGCAACCAAAAAAATGGCCGGGCGTTGTAGCGAGCGCCTGTAGTCCCAGCTACTTGGGAGGCGGAGGCAAGAGACTCGCTTGAGCCCAGGAATTGGAGGTTGCTGTGAGCTGTGATGCCACGGCACTCTACCCAGGGTGACAGCTTGAGGCTGTCTCAAAAAAAAAAAAAAAGGAAGAAAGAAAGAAAAGAAAAGAAACAACTGATTGTTTCTCCAAAAGGCAGAACTATAACCAATAACCCATAGTTACAGATTAACATCCGGTCTGATATTTGTACAAATGGTTTCAATTTCCCCAGTATAACAGATACCATACTTAAACTTTTTCATCTTCTTTTGAGACAAAAATCTTTTTAAAAATGTAATACGTTTCTTGTAATGTAATACAACCTCTCAAGGAAGCTGAATTTTCATGACATATTCTCTGCTACCAGCAACTAATGCACTCATGCCATTAAAAATATATAAAAAGTCAGCTAACTGCTTCCATAAATGAACTTGTGTCCCTCAGCCGTATTTTAAGTTCTACATCAGTGATTCTCAGGACATGTGAGAAAAGTCCCACAAAGTAGATGTCAGAATCCTGTGGAATTCTGGCATTTCAGGGAGACAGTCTTTGTCAACTGCCAAATGGATCAAGAAGTCATGACCAATATGAATCAATGTAAATGATGGAAGTACAGTGTGTGCTGGGATAAGGGAAAAGGAAAAAGCAGGTAAAGACCTTATTATATCATGTAAGGCAGAGAACAATATTGCATTAGTAATTAGACAGTGTAAACTTGGCTGGGCGCCTGTAGCTCAAGTGGCTAGGGCGCCAGCCATGTACACCAAAGCTGGCGGGTTCCAATCCAGCCCGGGCCTACCAAATAACAATGACAACTGCAACCAAAAAATAGCCAGCTGTAGTCCCAGCTACTTGGGAGGCTGAGACAAGAGAATTGCTTAAGCCCAAGAGTTTGAGGTTGCTGTGAACTGTGACGCCATGCATTCTACCCAGGGCAACAACTCGAGACTCTGTCTCAAAAAAAAAAAAAAAAAAAGGCTCAGTGCCTATAGCTCAAGCAGTTAAGGCACCACGAACATACATCTGAGCTGCCAGGTTTGAATCCAGCCTAGGCCTGCCTAACAACAATGATGGCTGTAACCAAAAAATGGCTGGGCGTTGTGGTGGGCACCTGTAATCCCAGCTACTTGGGAGGCAGAGGCAAGAGACTCACTTGAGCCCAGGAATTGGAGGTTGATGTGAGCTGTGATGCCACAGCACTCTATCCAGGGTGACAGCTTGAG
>CAUYRH010120278.1:0-39683 GCA_963574655.1 Perodicticus potto
GCCCGCCAAACAACAATGATGGCTGCAACCAAAAAATGGCTGGGCGTTGTGGCGGGCACCTGTAGTCCCAGCTACTTGGGAGGCGGAGGCAAGAGACTCGCTTGAGGCCAGGAATTGGAGGTTGCTGTGAGCTGTGATGCCACAGCACTCTATCCAGGGTGACAGCTTGAGGCTTTGTCTCAAAAAAAAAAAAAAAAATCAGATTGATTAAAACTTGAGGCCATGCTGGACATCTCAAATCCCATGATTGTTAGATGCAAGATGCCATGTTAATAGCATGTATTGAATTTTTTGTACTAAGTAAAACTACATGGTGCCCCAGTAGTAATTAAATGTAACTAGAAACTAGGAAGATGAGAAGAGAGTGGGCATTGTCCGTACAGATTCAGGAAGGACTCTGGGTTTCTCACCTATGCACCTCTCCACTGCTCAGAGCAAGTGACTTCGGACCCTACCTGTAAGCCTAGCCCCACCTCCAGTCAGGAAGGCTCTTAAATAGAGGTGTTTGGGTCCTTCCAGGTTATCATATGAAGTTCTGGTCCTGAATCCTGCCACATAAACCTGGGATTCAGACTGGAGTTCAAGGTCTGCAAACAAGATTCGTCTTGCTCCATCCAGTCCTCATCTTTAAGCCCCAGCCCAGAGGTTAGGTTTCTTCTCCCTGGTGGTACAATTGTCTGATGTCAGCTCAGGCCGGTCTGGCTGGACTTTGAGTCCTCCATTCTCCTCTGTCATGCTCTACCTGCCTAGCAAAACATCCTGACATCTGGGGCCAAGCCCATGTCCCCACCCCATGCTGACTGCCCGCCAGGACTCTGCCCACACTCCTCATACCCCTCAGTTGCTCTCTCCTGGACACCACACTGAAACTTAGCTTGACTCCAGCTTCTGGGCTGCCACCACACAGCAATGTTGTTATAGTGGCCAGCTCACAAAGCCCGGCCCTGCTCAACCTGCTTCTCTGTCCACAGTTCACTGGGCCATGTCTGTCAACACTCTGAAAATCCAGTTAATGCTATTATAGTACAGTTTAAATTCACATCAAAGCCAAGGTTGCTGTTTTTTCATAGATTTGTATACTATAGAAACATCAAGGGGCATTGAAAGGCTTTGGCTCAACTTTGCTTATTCTGATCTGGTTTTTTTTGTTTGTTTGTTTGTTTGGGGGCGTTTTCTTAGATGGAGTCTCACGGTCGCCCTGGGGTTGAGTGCTATGGCATCATCATATTCACAGCAACCTCAAACTCTTGGGCTCAAGAGGTCCTCCTGCCTCAGCCTCCTGAGAAGCTGAGACTACAGGTGCCAGTCTCAATGCCCAGCTAATATTTCTCTTTATAGTAGAGATGGGATCTCACTCTTGCTCAGGCTGGTCTCAAACTCCTCAGCTCAAGCAATCTACCTGCCTCTGCCACCAGAATGCTAGGATTACAGGCATAAGTCACCATGCCCAGCCCAACTATACTTATTCTTTACCCATCATCCCCTCTGACAGAAACTTTAGTCTCCAGATATTGTCTTGTAATGCCTGCTCCCTCTCTGCTTCCCACTCTGAAAATCACTGCTTTCTCCCACAGATCCCTAATGACAAATAGATTGCTAAGTTTGACTTTCCACAGTTTGTGTTAAAGACAATGTATTGCTTAGTTTTAGAAAAAAAAATTTCTACTGAATATTCACCCGTCTTTCCAACATTAAATTAAATTCCCCATGTGTGTAAATAAGCATGTGTATGCTTACTGAATATTTATTAAAATCAGAGAAACTAGAGGATTAAGTTCATCTTCCCTTGGTCTCCCCTTCCATGACAATAACAAGTAACACTTGTGAGCACATACAGCATGCCAGACATTGTGCTGAGTTCTATGAACTCTCATCCACTCACCTACCTAGGATGAGCCCTAATTTTGGATGAGAAATCTGAGGCTCAGAGAGACAAAGTAATTCAGCAAGCTTCACAATTCATGTGGGGCAAAACAAAATTAGAATCCTGCTGCTAACTCTGGATTGTCTAAATCACAACATCATCTGTGCACTCTGGGCCCTGGCAGGGTGCTGGCCCTCAGTACTTGTTTGGCACATGAATAAATGCTTGATCCCCTATCATATTTAGGACTCAACACCCACTAACAGATTACATACCTACTTTGTATGTAATGTACCTGCTTCAACATGATGATGCAGTTAATGATTTATCTAAGATAACATCCACAATTACAAATTAGCTGAGTGTAGTGGTTCACGCCTGTAATCCTAGCACTCTGGAAGGCTGAGGCAGGTGGATTGCCTGAGCTCAGGAGTTTGAGACCAACCTAAGCAGGAGTGAGACCCTGTCTCTAAAAATAGCCAGGTGTTGCGGCAGACACCTGTGTCAACAGTTACTTGGGAGGCTGAGGCAAGAGAATTGCTTGAGCCCAAGAGTTGGAGGTTGCTGTGAGCTATGAGGCCATGGCACTCTACCGAGGGTGACGAAATGAGACTCTGTCTCAAAAAAAAAAGAGAAAAAGATAGAAATTAGAAACCATCATTGCATGGTAGAAGGTCTAGGACAGACTTTAAAAAAAAAACTGTATCACTGACTTTTACTTTTATCAGTTATGATGACTCAGTTATCCTTTTTGGCTCAGAGAGGGAATGATAAAGCTGGGGAAGAGGATTCCTTTTTTAATGTTAACTGAGGAAAATTGAAATCAAAAAGGAAAATCCAAGAGGATATGTAGTGACCCACAGGTTGCTAGATCTCGAAGTCACTAAACTCGGTTGGGACGCCAAGAGGAAGTCACTGTTTCCTCCTTAGGTGGTTTAAAATATCCTCCCATTGCCAAAGCAGAGGGTGATCACAGGTCACACCAAAGAATGTGGTCGCCACGGAACCTCAGTCCGAGGACTTGGATTACCAGGAACTTCTCTCAGACACCTGAGCTCTGCTCAAGAGCTCTGGCTTGGAAACTAGGCTGGGTCAGATTCTGTCTCTACCACATAGTCACCACATGACTTTGATGGAAAAAAATTGACACCCGCCTTAAACAAGATTATGTCTAAAAAGCACCAAGCAGAGTTTCTTAGCATCCAATACATAGTAGCCATTATGCTTATTATTCATTTTGATTATTTACTAATAAAACAGACAATATGATAAAAAAAACATTTTTGAAGAGAGACAAAGCCTCCTGTGGAAGTCAACTGACAAAGACCCATGATTGGAAGGGCTTGCTCTGTACGTATTTGCAGAATCAAATAGAGATGAGTCCTAAGGGAGAGGCCGCCAACCGTCATACACAGATCTCCTGAAGCAAGCCAACATGGTGCAACCAACCAAACAAACGAAAACAAGCCCAGACCTGGAGGAGGAACAAATCCCAGGCCAAACTGTTTCTTTGTTGACACTAATTAAGGGGCAAAGCCAACTTCCTATTGAAAAGGAATTGATATTTATAACAGAATTCATTTCATATCTGCAATAATTCATCACATATAGTATAAACCTGTAAATATTCACTACTATAGAGTGTGGTTTCAGTTTCCTATCTTATTTGCTTGTACAAGATCTGGGATAATAAACCCAGCATTGTGTATTTATAGAGCCAGCGGTGCCACCTGTGGAGCTGACTGGCCTTTCCTGGTCAAGTTCCTGGAGCAGAATGGAAAAACCAGCCCAGCTTATCTCTGACTGTGAGTGAGATGAGTTACACAGTCACAGGACAAGGGTCACCCAAAGTGAAATTAACTGGGTCATCAGGGCATAAATGAGAAGGAAAGGTGTCATTTTTAATATCTCCCTCCCTGATTCCCATAGCCAAACCATCAACAGGAGAGAACTTGAACCTTTCACCCTCTACCCTTATTGCTCCACTTTCATGGCAAACAGGATCTCGTTCTGTTACCTGGGCTAAAGTGCAGTGGCATCAGCCTAGCTCACAGCAACCTCAAACTCCTGGGCTGTAGCAATCTTCCTGCCTTAGCCTCTGGAGTAGCTGGGACTAAGGCGCCTGCCACATCGCTCAGCTAATTTTTCTACTTTTAGTAAAAACACGTGTCTTGCTCTTACTCAGGCTGCTTTTGAATTCCTGAGCTCAAGCAAGACTCCTGCCTCAGCCTCCCAGAGTGCTAAGGTTACTGCCGTGAGCCACCACACCTTACCTGCTTTGACTTTCCAATTAGCAAAACTCCAAAACCCTTAGTGACCATGCGGCTCCTTCTTACTCACTTTAGTTACTCTTCTGTCAGGTTCTCAAGAAGGCCACTCCTTCTGAGGGCCTTCGTACACCTTGTTTCCTCCCTTTTGAATTCTTTTTTCCTGTCTTCTAGGCCCAAACCATCTCAAATGATGCTTCTTTAGGAAGGCTATTCCCAGCTGCCACAGTTAAAATGATATCATTCATTTATCTTCCTTCATTTCATTTATCACAATTTTGAATTTTTGTTATAGGTTTAGATGTAGATATAGCTATGTTTACAGACCTATACCCTATGTATCCATGTATGTGTGTGTGTTCCTATACAAATACAGGAGAATATCTATAGTTGATTGCCACCCTACGTTGACCAACTCCTTACGTTGACCTAATTTTAATAGACTGGTCATGTACCACATGTACATATCAGCACAGCAGGTCTAGTTCCTTACATTGACCACTGCCACATGTTGAACAGTTTATTACAGTCCCTCGGGTGGTCACCTTACAGAGGTTCTACTGTACCCGAATCTCCATCAAGATTCTAAGTTTGAGAGAGTTAGAAACTATGTCTTACACTTATTGTCATACACTCCTCACCCAGCAGAGCACAATATGACATGAAGGAAGTCAATAAATATGTGTTGAACTTAAATAAATGAATGTGCATGGTTGACTAGAGTCAATAGAGGAAGAGGCAGGATTGAACAGTTCCCAGCATCAGCCCCCAGATAATGCTTTTCCTGCAAGAGGAGGCAATATTTAACCAGGTGTCAACAGATACCGAGGAGTGCAAAACCAGGTATTTTTATTTAAAACAGAAATTCTAAACTTCTTTTAACTGTTTGGTACACTCCTCCCAATAGCTCAAAAGAAGACATACATGATAGGATAGCAAAGCAATTTGCAAGTAGAAATCCCTTTTGTCCCTGTTGCTGGTGCTTACAAACTCAAAAGTGGAGATGATTTGATGACAAGGACAAAGAAATTGCAACTGAGAAACAGCTACATGCTGTTAGTTTGTGTTTTCTCTGCTTTCTGGGGAACAATAGGCTATTTTTGCCGGAACTTGTGAGCCCTAACCCACCACCCCAGATTCATGCTTGTTGCTGATTTGTTTCCCCCCCTTGAACTGATACAGACTTGGAAACACCCAGAGGTAAATTTGAGCAACTGTTTAGGATGCAGGACTTAGGCCTACTAAGGTGGGAACAAGATTTCCCTTCCGAGAAGAACCTTCGAAAAGGGAAGATGCTTTCCAAAATCCCTGCCCCATTGTTCTATATTCCAGAAGCTATTAATTTTCTCTGCTCCTACCACAGTAAAATGTTTGGTCTCAAGGGAAACAAGCCAATTAAGCAGTTGCTTAAGGGTGAAACCAAAATAAGTCAGGAAATTTTAATGGCACCCCTAACTGTTCCTCCTGAGATGTAATGAGGATGGCACTCAGATGGAAATTCAACAGATAGATACCAAAAGCGTCAGTCGTGGAATGCAATGACATACAGCCTACTGCGACTCAGCAGTCTGAAGCTGGGGATCACAGTCACTTGAGGATGCTCTGGGGGAACAGACTGCAGCAGTATCTTCAGCTGCAGAGGGCATGTTAGGTAAGCTGTGACATTCGGGCTGCTGGAATGCAGCAACCCAAATCCATCAGCCTCTGTCTCCCTCACATGACGGGAATCTCACAAGGGAGAGGGCTTTGTCCCACTCGTACACTACGGAACGTTCTCAACCTGCTGGACTTCCCAGGAGCTCTGCTGATTTCCCAAAAGACCGGCTCTGCCCAGGCTCTGCAGGGGTTAGGATCAAAGTGGTAGGATATGTTCAGAATGTGGTATAATAAGAAGCAGTGCAACTTTCTAAAGCGTTCCAATGAAATGGAAAAGAAAATTAAAAATTTAAGCCTCTTACAATGTAAATGGTGCCAGCATGCCTTGCCATTTGAAGACTCTTGCCCATTAAGAGAAAAAAGAAAAATGAAATCCAGAAAGCTGAGTGGTTCTGAGATAAAGTATGATGAATATTAAGAGCACTAATATGGAAATTAGTGAAGACCAGGATTCCACTCCCGGGGTGGTATTAGCATCTCAAGTCATGGGCCTCACTGTCCTCATTGGGTTTAAATGTTTAAGTTTGTTCTGAGCGTACTGAGGACCCTAAAACTCTCTGGAAAGATAAGGAAGATTTCTGTAAATGCCTGTTATTATTAGTTTAATCAATTAAGTCTCAACCCAAAATGGAGTGAGAAGAAAGAACCATTCTTGTTAGAGTATAACGTTTCAGGACATGCCCATTTGAGCCCCCCGGAGGTATACACTACATTCTCTTGCTTGAGTGAGATGAGAAACTCTAGATGACTGAATCACCAGCCATGGAAGGTGCATGCATGTCTTTCAGCCTCCATTCAGCACTGAGTTCTTGTTATCACCAATCTTCGACATCTATGTGGTCTTACACTTACATCTGACATGGAGTAGTTGACTTTCCACGTCAGTGTGCCCCAGAAATCACCAAAGGCATAGCTTAAGTGTCCCTGCTTTTACTAGCCCAGTCAAAATAAAGTGCTGATTTTTTTTTTTGAGGCAGAGTCTCACTCTGCTGCCCAGGCAAGAGGACCGTGGCGTTAACTTAGCTCATAGCAACCTCAAACTCCTGGGCTCAAGCAATCTTTCTGCCTCAGCCTCTCAAGTAGGTGAGATTACAGGTGCTCAGTACAATGCCTAGGTATTTTTTCGTATTTTCAGTAGAGATGAGGTCTCACTCTTGCTCAGGCTGACTTTGAGCCCCTGAAATCAAGCAATCCTCCTGCCTTGGCCTCCCAAGAGTGCTAGAATTACAGGTGTGAACCACCCTAACCAGCCTTAAAGTGCTTCTTCGGATGTGGCCCCATGTCCTCCAGGCTCATTTGTCACTTTCTGTGTACCCACGTGCCCTGCTCGAATGCAGGACCGAGGGGACCCAAAATGAGTTCTTCTTTGACCTTATTTCCCTAAAATATACCAGCTCAGTGCCTGGAACATAATAAGAATTTGCTCAAATTTTCCCTTACTTGAATACAACTGCCATTTTTTTTTCTTACACAACTCTTGGGTTTTCGACATACCAGCTAAAACAATAATTTATTGCTTCACAACTGGAAAACTGGAAATTTGCCACTGAGGTAAGCAGAAATTTCCACAAGGTTATTTTTCTTCCTCGACATTAGGAAAGCAGTGTTTCCTGATAAATACTATTCTCCTATGTGATGAAAGAATCCTAGAGCTGGAACAGAACTGTGTACGGGACAAATAACATTTGTTCTCGTGACGTTAAACAAATCAAAAGGACTTTTTCAGCCTCTATAACCCAGGTGACTTTTAACTGCTCACATAGTTAATGTCAGTGCAAACAACAGAAAAATGTAGATATTTTGTTGCTTAGCTTTTGCTCATTTATTCAATATTTAAATATTTCAATGATTTAAAATATTCTTACTTATTTAAAAATAATAAATATTTGATGAAAATCTTAGGTAAAAATGAAACAGAAGACTATATGTAATATGATTTCTTTGTGAATAGAAAAGGGTTGGAAACATATACACTTGGCTGTTCAGTAGGAAAAGTAAAAAGAGAGAATTATGAATAAATTTTGCTTTCTGTTTTTTTTTTCATTTACTTTATTTATTTATTTTTTGAGACAGAGTCTCATTATGTCACCCTTGGTAGAGTGACGTGCCATCACAGCTCACAACAATCTCAAACTCTTGGGCTTAAGCGATTCTCTTGCCTCAGCCTCCCAAGTAGCTGGGACTACAGGTGCCTGCCACAACGCCCGGCTATTTTTGTAGTTGTTGTTGCAGTTGTCATTGTTGTTTAGCTGGCCTGGGCTAGGTTTGAACCCGTCAGTCTTGGTGCATGTTGCTGGCGCTGTAACCACTGTGATATGAGTGCTGAGCCTGCTTTCTGATTTATTAACATTTTTTTCTCCTTAGTAATACTAGGAATAAAAATCATTGAGCCCTTAATATGCATTAGATATTGCTTTAAGTATATGTGTTGACTCTATGAGTTACCATTTATTATTATCCCCATTTTATGAATGAGGAAATTTAGGTACAAACTGAGTGGGAACTTCCCCAAGGCCACCTGGTAGTATATGGCAGAGATGTAGCCTAACCCCATAGTCTGGTTCCAAACTCCTAATCACTATACTATATTGTCTCATTTTCTGTACTTATCTTTTAAGAATATACAGAATTACTGAGTCTTAATAATTACGAATATTTTGGCAGAGCCATGTGACATTGGTTGAGTCATTCAACTTCTCAGGACTATGTAGTATAAAGTTTAACTTTGCTCCAAAAAAGGTCTAGCCTTTGCCTTGGTTTCTAGGAGGTAGTCTCGATAGGAGCGTTTTTGTTTAGGATGAGCACTGGCAATGCCAGGAAGACCAACCATATGATTTAGGGTGGAGTCTTTGAGTCAGGCCCAGAGGGGCTGGAGACTGGAAATTAAAATCAATCTGCCATGTGGGCACTCACACCCTCTCTCAATCATGCCTATGTAACAGAGCCCCAAATAAAAAATCTGAACACCAAGATTTTAGTGAGACTTCCTGGTTGTCAGAAATAAAAGCCCAAATGGTAATGCTACCCTGATTCACAGGGAGAGAACAACAGAAACTTTGCATTTGGAACCTTCCTAGATTTTGTCTGATGTGTTTGTCCCTTTGCATGATCTTAACATACATACTTGCCCTGTAATAAATGCACGGAATGCAGGTGACGTCTAGAAGATGGAAAATGCAAGGAACAGATTCTGCCCTATACTCTCCAGAAGGAATGTAGCCCTGCAGACACCTGAGTCTTAGAACTCCAGAACTGTAAAATAATACATTTGTGTTGTTTGCTTCATGCTCCTAAATTTATACTGATTTGTTACCATAGCAAGAAAAAAGTAAAGTGAGGTTGATCAGGGATGTGAATTTTGAACAGCCCACTTCCCAAGGTCAGCTCATGTCCGTAGATCTCCATCCCACACCACCAACCCCATCAAATCTGGAATCCTTATTCCTGATATAGTCAACATCAAGTGATCATAGTTCTTCTCTACAAGTCTACTTACAGAAGCTTCAGGTTCCTGGGAGACACATGGAATTGTGGAGCTCTGTAGCCAACAGAGATTAGGAACCAGGCAGTTGAAGGCTGACCAGGTTGCTCTGAACCTCGATTTATTCACTTGTACAATGGGGACCATAATGATGTGAGCTTCATGGAGATTTTGAAAGCGTTTAATGAAATAGTTCAAATAAATCACCGAACACATTGCCTGGCACAAATGAAAACATACTGAAAGCATAATTATCTTAAAACTTGATGGAGCGCTTCATATAACAGTCTAGGCTTTGCTATGCAGTTTTTTAACTGTGGAATTTCAGGTTTGTCATAGGTAGTACAGTTTCATAAAGAGAAAAAAATATTTTCTCATTTTATATAATGCTTTAGATTTAGCCTCCAGTTGTTAGCTGTATGCATGAATTTTCTCCTTCAAAAATAGACTATAAAGTGTTTTTCAGAAAGACTTTACCATCTATGTTGTTGTAAATTTAACTTATAGGTACTTAAGAATGGCTATAGAACCAGTCACTTAATTTACTCATCCTAGCATCCAGTCCATTCTCTTACTTCCAAAATGAGTTTTGATTACTCTTTCAGTTACAAGTGAACTCAAGAACTGTTAGCCAAAGTTTGGTGTTTAAGTCTAGCTTTGGTCAAAAGTTGAAGTTCTCTTCAGTTCCTTCCTGGCCTTTGGGTGGCCTTACCAGTTACACATAAAACTGGGTTTTACAACAGCATCTGCCTCCCACCATGTTCTTTGCTAAGCATGGTTTTCTTTCCTTCCACAGAAGTGATGGTGATATGGTAAACTGCTTCTCCAGGATTCAAGGTTAAGCTCTAAATACAACACCAGTCAGTGTAGCATTTGTGATGATGAGGCCTTTTAAGAATAGTGTACTGAGTTGAATGGTTGTCCCCTAAAATTCATGTCCACCCAGAACCTCAGAATGGGACTGCATTTGCAAACAGGATCTTTGCAGACATAGTCAGGGTAAGAACTGTGATGAGATCATACTTGATTAGGGTGGCCCCAAGTCCAACACGTGTCCTTATAAGAAAAGTATACCCAGGGACACAGAGAAGAACACCACGTGATGTCAGAGGTAGAGACTGGAGTCAGGACACTACAGACCAAGGAATGCCAAGTTTTGTTGGCTGCCACCAGAAGCCTGGAAGAGAGAAGGAAGGATGATTCCTTGGAGCCTTTAAACACCTTCATTTCAGACTTCTAGCCTCCTCAGCTGTGAGAAAATAAATTTCTGTTGTGGTAAGTGGCCCAATTTTTGGTAGTTATTATGACAACCTTAAGAACCTAATACAATGGCTCAGCACCTGTGGCTCAGCGGGTAAGGCTGAGCTGGCGGGTTCGAATCCAGCCTGGGCCCGCCAAACAATGACGGCTGCAACCAAAAAATGGCCGGGCGTTGTGGTGGCGCCTGTAGTCCCAGCTACTTGGGAGGCAGAGGCAAGAGACTCGCTTGAGCCCAGGAATTGGAGGTCGCTGTGAGCTGTGATGTCACAGCACTCTATCCAGGGTGACAGCTTGAGGCTCTGTCTCAAAAAAAAAAGAACCTAATACAAATAGAGTTGGGGTGTCCCTCAAATCTCCCCACTTGTGGGTGGGCCCACTTCATCTATAGGTAGTCCTCAATTTACAAACATTCAACCAACACACAACTCACAACTTACAAATGGAGGCTAGTATGGGTACTAGGTGAATGTGCCTTTTCCAACTTACATCCAGAATCAACTCAAGGACAAACCTACAAAACCTATCTCGTTTGTAACCTGGGGACTGGACCCCTCCAG
Source organism: Perodicticus potto (assembly GCA_963574655.1). Lineage (NCBI taxonomy): Eukaryota > Metazoa > Chordata > Mammalia > Primates > Lorisidae > Perodicticus > Perodicticus potto. Next base: position 11,086 of record CAUYRH010120278.1, read on the forward strand.
GGTCACTTCCTCTTTCCCCACAAGGAAGGAGAATTTCCTGCAAGAGCACAGTTCCTCCTCATCTTCACTTTCCAGCGTTTGGACCATAGCAAGAGTACAAGAAAAGTAACACGAAATCAAAAAAACAAGGACAGTTCATCCAGTATGAAAAATACCCCTTCTGGCCTGAGAGTGGCACAAGTGTTTCTTTGCTACTAGTAGCTATGTGACCTTCAGGGGTGACTGAAGCCTTTGAGACTTCCATTTCCTCAAAATGAACCGGTTGAACAATATGTCTTTAAGGAACCTAATGGCATGGAGTTATTTAGTAAATAATGTCCTTACGAGCAAAGGAGACACAATAGGGGAGAATATGAAGCAGCCCTGGAACCTTTAGGGCATCCTCCTCAGGGGAAAATAACTCCCACAAATGCTTAGAACCCATCACAGTATAATTCTGTGCTGCAATGACCTATTTTGTAGTATTATAGCACCTGGTCCTCACCATAGACCGCAGACTTTTAAATACAAACATTCCCATTCATTTGATAGATTGTAATCTTTTTTAGGGCTACCCACATCGACTTCAGCATCTCAGGAAAAATGTACTCCCATGTGCCTCACTATCTGTCTCTGTGTATCCATGTGAACATTTAGCCCTGTTGCAGCAATTCTTGCTGCAAATCATGTAGCAGGTCACAGACTCTCCCAGCCTTCCTGGGAATCTACTGTACACAGCAGGCTGGGTCTTGCCCACTCACCTTGCAGGCACTCCATTCAAGGTTAGGGAAAGATTTAATTAGAGAGAGAATATAATCTTTCAATCTTTAGATTGCATATCAAGGATCAAAGTCTCCAAAGACTCTCACTGGCTGTTTGCAATGTAACATAAACTCATTGGCAAGAAGGAGAAAATCAAGGTCATGAAGGGTTAATTTAGGTTGTAAGCCAGGTTAAAGTTTCTCTTCTCCTTAGCCCAAGACCTTTAGCCTATGTTTGCTTCTTGTATTGCCACATCATGATCCCCCTTTTGCCCAAATCCCTACATCCAGGCAACTAGTGAGCTGTGAATTTCGTTTTGTTTATATTCTTTTACAACTTAACTACTTCATGTCCATTTGTGTGTTCTACCTAAAGTATCAGTTGAAGTCACCACTGGCATGGTACTTCTTTGGAGATCTTTTATATTTTTTTCTGTTTCAGGAAAATAGCCGATAATCTGCCTGCTGAAATAGACAAGGAAGTGAGAGGATGGACGGCTACACGTTACTCCGGTTGGGCCAATGTGGAGAACTAGGGATTCTGGAAAATCTCATGAAGGAAGACTTTTAGAAAAAATGATCCAACTCTTAATATGAATTCCTAGAAATTTTTAACCAATAGGTTAAAATTAAAATAAGTTAAAGAAAAACATAAAAATAAATGACTTGATAGTACAGTGAGTAAAAATGTGACAGATGCTTCAAAATGAGAATGGGGATTGGGGGGGATTTAGGGACAGAAAGTACCAGTTATCAAAGGAGGGGGATCATGCTACCAAAGGCATGATATCTTATGCCTCCTTCTCCAAGTGTTTATTTTGTGAGATGTAGTTATTAACTAAACAAGAATAAAAATGCAGAACTTCCTATCTGGGAATAGCAAGAGCCCCACAGGTAGGCTGGGCACCCCCCTCCAGCTCTGTCCTGCCTCTCAAGATGTCCCTCTCTGGCAAAATTCAGAACCAACACATTCCCCAAGCAGCCCAAACCCTGCTGAAGCTCAAAACAAAGCCCAGATTACACTAAGACTCCTGCAGTTCTCGGGTCTAGATGCCAAAGTAGGCCATTTAGCAGCCAGCAGTGCCTGGTGACTAATTTTTTTAGTGCTCTGAGGATTATTTTTGAAGGTATAAATGAATGTCACTCTTTGAGCCCCAGGAACACAGCTCACAAATATGAATCATTGTGCTAATCCAGCGTAGGACTCTGTATGATGTAGGCTGTATTATTTGTTCGAGGCCCAAGGGAGAAAGCAATGATATATTTAAAGCACAGTGTTTTCAAAAAGAGCATTAACAGAATGAATTATATGGAGAATGCAAATGAAAGAACAGTGAAAGTGACCTTGAGTCCTGTGGCTCACACTAGTTCCTAGTTAGCTAACAGCCCAGCCGATGGAGAACATCAAGAGTGGGGGTTACAGATGTTCTGTTTATTAAACAGAAAACATTAACAACTTGGTTGTACCTTGAAACACACCAAGAGACGAAAGTAAACACAGGGCAAAGGGGTAAAGTTCAGTGACTTTTCCTGAGTATCTTATTTTTATTGCCATCTCAGCATTGGTATTTGATCAAATATAAGCCAAGAAAAGAATTCACAGATTATCATTATTATTATTATTTGCAGAGCTGTTTTAGCCTCAATAAGGCTGGCAATTTTAATGCAATCCACTTGAGAAACTGTCTTTTGAAATGTAAAGCTACATAGGTCATATCTCAAAGTAAGATAGTAGCACATTTCATCCTTTGGGGAACAGCAAAGACAGAAGCTACAAGAGCTCAAGCCCCACAAGCTCTGTCCTGCTTCTTAAGCTGTCCCTCTCAGTTAAAATGTAGAACCAGCACATTCCCCATGCTGCCCAAGCCCTGCTGAAGCTCAGAGCAAAGCCCAGATTACACATGGATGCCTACAGTTCTCAGGTTCCATTTTACAGAATAGAAGAAAAAGTATCCAATGTCCTCAGTCTTACTATGAAACCAATTTATAGCTTTCTTATGAAAGCTATAACCCAATTACAGCTCAAGAAGAAAGGGAAAGGGGAGAGGGAGGAGGGGGGGAGGATGAGTGAAGGGAGATTAATTGGTGGGACCATACCTGTGGTGCATCTTACAAAGGTACATGTGCAATTTACTAGGTGTAGAATATAAATGTCTTAACACAATAACTAAGAAAATGCTGTGAGGGCTATGTTTACCAGTTTGATGAAAATATTTCAAATTGTATATAAACCCAGCACATTGTACCCCATGATTGCATTAAAGTACATAGCTATGATTTAATAAAAAAAAAGAGAAAAAGAGAAAAAAGAAAAGAAAAGGAGAACCAAGAAATCCAAATGACTTGTCCAAGGTAGTGATGGAGATTGGTCTAAATCTCTGACTTCGGTCCATGCCCAAACTATGCTGCCTCTCGCCACCACAGTCTTGCTGTGCAGAGAAAATGGAAGAACTTTTGTAAAGTTCCCTTTGAGTGACTCCAAGCATGCTATGCTAAATAAAACCCAACTTCTGAAAAACATGGCTTGCAGGCTAAGCTGTAACTGCTTATAAGACTGAAGCATTCTGCACACATGACCAAAAAGCTCCAGGCACTACCTGAAATGGTGCACAGCTGCAGGCTTAAGTCTGTCCCCCAGCCCCACACGTTCACCCAGACCTCTATGTATGAGCCACAAAATTTCTTTCTACTTTGAGAATGGGGAAATGAGCTGGGTTCAATTAAGTGCCATCACCAAATTCAACATGGCTCCTAGCTGCTTGGGTGAGGGCCTCCTTCACACTGTCCCTTGAATGACTCTCACTTGACACGCTGGGCACCAGTGGGCAGCCTACACAAGGTGGGTGACCTCTAAGGCAGGCAGACACCAAGTTGTTACAACAGGCAGTCATCCCTGTAGGGGTTCATTAGCAGCTCCTTTCCCTTTCAGCGACAGGCACAACCTGGTTGGTGTTGGCAGCTGACAAAGCAAAAGCTTTTTCCTAGGTGGTCACACTTCCACTGAAGGGACCAAAGGGACTTGGAAGCACTGAAGACATTTTGTGGAACTCACCATTTGACTTAGAAGAGGTCGGAAGAGAAATCTGAGTTTGAGTCTACTTTTCCATCTGCATAAAACCTGTGGCCAGTGTTGAGCCCGCCAAAAATAAAATTCTAAAAATTAACCAACATCTGCTTAGAGAAGGTAATTGGCACAGGTCGATGACAGGGGTGTTCACATCTAGAAAAGGGGCAGTCTCCAGAGTGATGGACAGGAATAGTCTGAGCCCAGCCTGGACTTTGAGAATCCACTTATGTCAGACACTTGGTTGTCCTTGGACAGCTTCTACACGAGGAGGGGCAGTAGGTCCAGAGCACTGGTGTCAGCCATCATGGCATTGTGACTACAGACAAAAGGGATTCTATTTCCACACCTTTAGGGAAGGGAATCTTGTAGCATCCCACGTAGGTGCTACTGGTTAATAGTCTCTATGGTCAAAAGAGAGAAGGAAAGATTAGGAAGGCCCTCACCAACAGATCTAGGCCACTTTCCAGATCTCCAAAAGTAGAAACTAGGAACCAAGAGACTTGGCTTCTACTTCCATTTCTGCTTCTGAGAAGCTGTGGGAGCTTAGGCAAGTCGCTTAAGGCTCAGTTTTCTCACCTGTGAAATGGGGCAACTGACCTCACTAGGCTGGTGTGAGTGAGGTTCCCAAGAAACCTTTGTGCATATGATCTTGAACAAGCTTGCTGCAAATAAGAGAAGGACCTATTTTGAATAACATTAACCTATTCTCCCCTTTCCTCTCACTGCTGAGTCTGTGGCCCCAGCTGCCTTTCCAAAGTCAGTATAGTTATTATTCATCTCTCTAGCATCTGTTGGCTCCCTGTGGCTCAGAGATCCAGGTAAACCCAGCCTGCTACTGCACCAAGAAAGAGTGACTGCAGAAGGGACATCTTGGGATGTCAGCAGTCAAAACCCTCTGATTTCTCTATAAGCTGGTGATGAATTTCAATAAAAAAGGCACAAATCTTACTATGACCTAAACCTTTACTATATCTCAAAAAAAGTATCCTTCTGTTTTTCCTTGCATATTTACTGATTCAACCTCCAGGTTTATGCAAGATCAGGTGGGTCAGATCTTGGAAACTGAACTGTGGTTCATGCAAAAATCAGGTCAACAATTAGCAATGGCAGTCCTTCATTAAGACCTTTTCCAAGCCTGTGTTCGGCTATGTAATGAGATTGAGTAAAATCTAATTCTTGCCTAGATTTAAATCAGACTCACTCTACCCTCTCAAATTGAATTAATTTGCAGCCCTGTGTATTTTTCTTTCTGATTATTCATTCCACCACTGTCCTCTGTAGTAAGAATCTAAGCTATAGAATCGAGAGCTGGTCCTGCAGAGCTCCCCTTTCCAAAGAGCTACTTCAAAGTGCTTGATTAATAAGAGACTAAATAAAAATATATATATATTGGGGGAGGAAGACTTCTTTTGAAAGGATGAGGAATTTGTCCCAGATGGGCTAGAGCTGCCTAGTTCAAAACAAAGGGAAGATGAGTTGGAGTTTTTGAATCCTGCCCAGCTGCAGCCAGAAGTTCTTGCAGAATACATGCAAGGTGACATACAAACAATTCACTTGCTACTTTTGGCCATAAAACCCCAGGTGGCACCCCATCCAAAGGGTTGGTGTGAACTACGGGTGAGCAAAGAGATCCTTTCACTTGGATCAGTTGAAGGTTTGAGCATCATTCATGCCTGATGCAGATTCCTCAGATACTCCACGAGAGTTTTTAGGGCATAGGGCTTTGCCCAAGTAGGGGGAGTCCTAGGCTCATTGAATTAAGAAAACGAAGGGAGCTATATATACAGACACACATACATGGTGGACAGAAAGTTCATGTGCAATTTAAAATAGTTTAATAAAGTAAATCGCATATAAACTTTATGGACACCTTGTATATGTATATATGTAATATTATTCTATCTTAGCATAATTTATATCCTCATACATATCTTAATATATCATATAAGTACACATTAGTATATATTAACATCTTTACATATATTTCAAAGAGTCTTATACTCAAAAAATGACATTCTACAAAGAACCAAGAGCCTTAAACTTCTTCTTTCCTTGGCTGCTCCACACATCAACACCATGGCCTAATTGTGTCCTTAATCTGCATCAGAGTTCTAAACAGAGAATTTCTAGAGGTAGACAGGAAAGTTCACGTTGCCAGAGAAATCCCAACAGCCTGGCTTAATTTCTGAGAATGGAGAAGCCTTGGGCAGGCAAAGGAAGATGAGAGTTCGTCTTCAGCAGCCAGAGGGAGAAGGCAGAGGTGAGCAAGTATAACAGGCTCAAGAAAAAGAAATGATAGAAGAGTCAGCTAAACTTCAGTACAATGGGAACAAGACTTCTCAAAAAGGTCTAATTAGGGGACAAAGAAAAACTCTGTGGAACCATAAATTACATATAATTAATATTTATATAAAATGAAAATGTTTAATTTAATCATTGACTAGACAATTTGTAAAAGCACATGTTCATGATCAAGACAACCCTGGAGGAACTATGTTGCTGCACAGATAAAATACAAGGATAGAAACCATGGAACAAGACAAAGAACCTTGAAAGCAGACCCAGGAGGTAGGTGGAGGTCTACAAAGAAAAGAAGGAACAGAGGAAAAGAAGTTAATTAAATGAACACTATAAACAAATCCTCTCATCTCAAGGAAGACTTGAGTGTGCAGACTGAAAGGTATCATTGAGTTAAAAGTGGGATTCCTGGAAACCTGACCAAACTTATGGTGAAAGTCTTAAACCCTAAGAACAAAGGTCGGGAGGGCTCATTTCTCCGAAGGACATTGTTTCCATGGACTTCCTACCTCAGAACCAGGAAACTTGTTAAAAAACAAATCAGATTCCAGACGTTCTGATCCACATTTTTTAATAGGCTTGGGGAAATGCCAACAGTTCAGGGGGAGGAGCCTGGGGAGGAACCCAGGGTGGAGGGTACCCAGTAGTAGGAAGTGTCCTCCTAAGAAATTTATAGGAATCTAGTGATAGGGAGGGTCACCTTATCCAAGGGCGCAGTCTGAATGCTCTTTCTCAGTGAAGGGTAGCAAATTTTCACATGTATACACACAGATGCACAAAAACAGACCATTGCCTTAAGCAATGTTATCTATTTGGGGGAAACAGCTGGAACTGTTATGAACAACTTTGTAGCTTTTTTCTTTTTCTTTTCTAAATGTTCCAACCTTCACTTTGAACTTCATAAAGTAAAAGCAAAAACATAAAACTGAATTATCTAATGAAACCACTTCCTTTACTATGATTTACTTAACATTCTTACAGAATACAAAGATCAGAAAAATGTGCCACTACTGGGCAGTTCTCAAACTGGGAATGAAAACATCATGTTCCCGCAGGGAGAGACCCAGCTGATGCAAATTTTATAACATATTTCACAGATATTGTCCCAACCCTCTTCTCAACTTCCAGAGATCCTATGTGTATAGGAAATAGCCCCTGCTTTTTAAAAATAAACTTTATTGAGGCTTAATTTATGTACAATAAGATGTACCCATTTAAATTGTACTCATTTAAAATTTGATGAGTGTTTTCACTTGTAAAAACCACTACCATAATCTAAACACAAAATGCTTGTATCATCACAGACAATTTCCTTGACCTTTCTACTGTTTGTCCCTCCTCCACCCCAAGGTCCGTGCAATCACTTATCTGCTTCCAGCCACTATTTGTCTGCATTTTCATTATGTGAAAGGAATCACATAGCATATTATTTTCCTAGGGCTATAGTAACATATTAGCACAGCTGGATGGTTTAAAACAATGGAAGTTTATTCTCTCATAGTTCTGGAGGCCAGAAGTTCAAAGTCAAGGTGTCAGCAAGGCCGTGACACTTCTGAAGGCTCTAAGAGAGGATTTTTCCTTGCCTTTTCTAGTGTCTGGTGGTTCCTGGATTTCCTGAGCTTGTAGCAACATCACCCAATCTCCTTCTACCCTTCTTCCCTGTATGTTTGTGCCTCTGTGTCTTTTCTTATTAGGACATCAGTCATTTGATTTAGGGCCCACCCTAAATCCAGGATGATGTTATCTCTTTTTTATTCTTTTTGAGACAGAGTCTCACTCTGATGCCCAGGCTACAGTGACATGGTATCAGTCTCACTCACAGCAACCTCACATTCCTGGGCTCAAGTGATCCTCCTGCCTCAGCCTCCTAAGTAGCTAGGACTACAGGCGCTTGCTACAATGCCCAGATTTTTTTTCTATTTTTAGTAAAGGGGGAGTCTCACTTTTGCTAGGTTGGTCTCAAACTTCTGAGCTCAAGTGATCTTCCCACCTTGGCTTCCCAGAGTGCTAGGATTACAGGTGTGAGTCACCACACCTGGCCAGAATGATGTTATTTTGAGCTCTTGAACTTAATTATATCTGCAAAGACACTATTTCCAAATAAGGTCACTTTCATAGATACCAGGTGTTTAAACTTGGACATAGCTTTGCATGAATTTATCACAATCTAATTATCTACTCACCTGCAAATAAACATTTGTTTTTTTTGCTTGTTTGTTTGTTTGTTTCTCAAACATAAAGCAAAAACAGATGGACATTCAAATCCTTTTCAGTTTTTGGTCATTCCAAATAAACTGCTGTAATCATTTATGTACAAGCCTTTGTATATACATACTATGTACACCTTCATTTCTCTTGGGCAACTGTTTTACCCCCAAATGTGTATCTAACTTCATACAAAACTGCCAAGAAATTTCCCCAAGTAATTGTCCTAATTTATGTCCTCATCAGCAGGGTGTGAGATTTCTATTTGTTTCATGTCCTCACCAAAACTGGGTATTTGTAATAGCCTTTTTCATGTAAACCATTTCAGTGAGTGTGTCTGATATCCCCTGATGGTCTTTGTCTGCATTTTCCTGATGACTCAATGATGATGAGCATCTTTTCATGAGCTTTTTAGTTAGTCAGATATTTTCTTTTGTGCAGTGTCTGTTGAAATCTCTTTGCCCATTTTTAATCAGGTTGTTTGTCTTATTATTGCTACCATTACTCTTGAGAGTTTCTTTTGTCCCCTAACAAGTATGAACAAAAATAACAAAGTATTTCTAGTTTGGGGCTTAGAAAGTGATGCCAAATAATTAACAACACAACAGAGACACTTTCCAAACCAGGACAGAAATTCTGCCTTCAGCCAGACTGATGTCAGCAAAGAGCAAAACTGCCAACCCGTGATCAGAAGAGCTGGTACCAAGTGCTTGCTGAGCTGTTCTTTATGTCAACACTCCTAAACACGTCAGGTAGATCCTCTCACCTCTATCCCTTCATTTCTAAAATAAGGGGTTGCCTTAAAGTAACCAAGATTTTCCCAGCTCCTACATGTAAGTAGTTCATTTAAATATATGTTTTAAATAGCTACAAAGATCCTTTAAAATATATCTCATTCAAATGACTTTTTAAAAACATTTAGTGGTACTCCTGCTGTCTGATGTAAGTCAAGTTGAAGAAACATGACAGAGTTTTCCTTGCGAAATGGCAGATATCAACATGTTCAGACAATCCTTGGGGAGTAATTCTCTAATGAATAGGCTCCATATCATTGAAAAAATCAGCTCAGCAGTTAGAACTGCTTCTTGCAACCCTGTGATTATTGCACACAATAATGCTGATTGTACACCGACTCACACTCCATTGTACACAGTCTCCGGAATAGCAGCAGCAGCCTCGTTCCACATGAGAATAGACAGGGGTTTGGAAGGCCTAGACATGTGCATTTGATATTTCTATTTACACAGAATCTGTGGCAATATTTCTGCATTCTTCCAATAATAGTCAACTTTTAAAACGCTTTATTCAAATAGTCTCCTTCTAAAAGGAGAATTATTTAGCTGTTCACACTTAGAAAGTTAATCCCATCAGTCATCTCCTAAGGCTGTAAATGAACTGTTTTTCCAAAAGTGGGAGTAAGCATGTTGGTGATAAACCTGCTTTCAGTTCCCCTTTATCTCAAAGGGCATAGCTTCAAAAGATAATTCTAAGATCAGGGTTGCATTTGTGACCATTGGACAGTGGTTTCATATAGGAAGTAAATGGATTCGTGTGATAGCTGAATCCATAACTCTGATATCAAGTCAGAATTATGCTATTTTAGGCTAAAGGCCATTTGGCCACTACTCCTTAGATTTTATTAGCTCCACGCACTAGTCATCAGAACTTGCCAACTGAAACCACAAGGTTAGATTTTATATGATGATAAAGTGGACAACTTAAAAAACATTTTCTGGGATCAGCATGTCAGGAATTTGACCTTCTACTACAGCAATGAAAATCAATATCACTTCCTCCTTGTAGAATGCCCAGGCCACGGTTTCGGAGTCTCTAATTTTTAGTTGAAGTTAGCCCCTGTGTTCACTTCAGATTTGAAGGGCAAGTATCAGGAAAGGGCAACAAGGCATATACCTGTAGCTGTAGGAACATAGCATCAACGTCAATCTTTAGAGATAAAAGTCTAAAAGTCCATGTGGAGATGTTTTTCCAGGAAAATCTAGGTGACAATGTTTGTGCTCATTTTGCTGGTCAGTATATATCTGGAAGTATTGCTTCCCCCATCTAGGTATCTCCGTATCACCACCATCCTCATTTTTTTCCAACATTGTACCATGAAAATTTTAAAATACACAGGAAACCCGAACTTGACCATGTGCACTCATATAGCACCTAAATTATGCCATTAATATTTTATTCTTCTACTGTATCACACTTCTACCCATTTATCCATCCCTCTATACATTCTTCTTATTTTCTAACATATAGTATTTCAAAATAAACTTCCAACATAAGTTCAAAATCTTCATTTTTTAATGCTTTTTCTTTGTCTTCCCTTTCAGGTTTTTTAAATCACAGTTTTCATTGAAGAGGGCTTTTTTTTCTGAGAATAATTTTTAAATTTATACAGAATTCCACAGCTAGAAAGTTCCATCCAAACTAACTTAGGTCTCCCAAAGTAGGTAGTTCTTCCTATACATTTTTACCACTTTTTCCCTCATGCAAAAGAGCTGGGGAATAAGCTTCCAAAGAAAAAAAAGTCCCCCATCTGTCCTTGGTGTTAAAGATCTATTCAGATAGGCAGGAACATTCTTCATCGAACAATAGCATTCTGTTTTTCTCTTTATATTATCTTTTTTCCCATTTTTAGAAACTTTCCATACTATTTTATTGCCAGCTTCAATGTTGACATAGAATTAGAGTATTAGAAAGACTTTAGAAGGTTAGTTAATAATCTATTTAAATGTAGTGGACCAAGAAAAAAGATACATGTCTTTGCCCCCTCCTGAAATACCATCTCTAAGGAAAGGAATAAAAAAGATATAAAGTCAAAAGGATAAAAAGAGCAGGAGCAGGCATGAGAGCTAACAGTAGATGAAACATGGACAGTGGCATGAAAAGTGCTTAGCCAAACAGATGGAGCAGAAATCTACCTGCCTTTGTAGGAGGCCATGATGAGAAGCAAGTCAGTTTGCTCTGCAAAACTCAGGAAAGACTCAGGGCTGGGATGTACAAAGCAAGCAGGAGTCACCTAGGGCTAAAGACGTGGGAATTAGGGAAAAGACTACATTTGGGTGCCCCTGCCCATCCTCTCTACACAGGAGATTAAAGACTTAGTCTTGGAAAAAAATGAATCAGTTTCATCTCTGAAGTGAGGAACAGCAGGCCTAATGCAGAGAAAGTCTGAGGTAGGACTTTGAAAGTAGGGACACTCAATGAAAGTCCGTATTCTGAAGAGCGAAATGCCACTCTGCTCTTTCCCTGGCCTGTAGATTGGAATATTCTAGGATTTTATCTCTGGAAAAATTGACTTAACAGAGAGAAAAGACATAAATGCTGGCATTTGGGGTTTTCCCAAGAAAAGACCAAGTCTCTGTCAAATCATTATATACAGTGAACAAGTGCACAATAATAGCCACAACAACAATACCACACACCCTCCCATCAACTTTTTTATAATTACTTTTCAATATAAACTAAGAGCCAAGAATTGACAGATATTTAAGGAAAGTCTACAGCAGAAAAGACAAAAATAAAAGGAAATGAAGAACACAAAGAAAATATAAAATAGATTGAACAGAAGAAAATTACCCCCCAAAATCCATCATGAATATCATCATAAAGATAAAAGAAAGTAAATACCCATAATAAAAGAACAAGACACTAAGAAAAAGGAATAATGAGAGACTAAGAGGCAGTCACTTGAAATATGATAGCTGAAATAATAAATCTAATAGACGCACTGAAAAAGAAGGTAAAAAATCCCAGAAAGCAGAACAAAAAACAAGCCAATAGATAATAGGGGGGAAATAGATAATACAATTAGATCAATCCAGGAATCCAAATAATAACAATTCCTTAAAGAAAAACTACAGATAATAGAACAAAGAAAATTGGCAAAACAATAATATAGGAAATTTTCTCTGTATTCAAGTACAGAAGGCTTAAGACTGAAAAACTCACCAAGTGTACAGGTAATAAATGAAAAGTAAGATTGACTCCAAAGGCATCATTATAAAATTTCAGTTCACTGAAGATAAAGGGAGACTAGCATGAGTTTTCAGAGAGAAGATACAAGAGAAAGGGAACCCGAATTCCATCAGACTTTTCAACAGCCACATCAGATATTAGTAAGAGAATGGGACAATGACAACAAATTATAAGGGAAAACTATTCAGCCTGCGTTTCTGTATCTAGCCAACAGGGCCAGCTACGGAATTTGTAGAGCCCAGTGAGAAACAGAAATGTGGGTCCTCTTGTTTGAAACTAAGAATTTCAAAATAGCAAAAACAAAGCCTTAAACCAAGTATGGGGCCCTTCTAATCTCCAGGCCATGCATAGCTTGTATGGCCATGGAGCCTGTCCACCCTGTTAGTCAATTGCTGATTACGTGTAAAGGTAAAATAAAGACTCTTAATATCCATGCACTTTTTCTTGGAAAGGTACTCTAGCCTGATAAGGGAAACTCAAGAAAGAGAAAGACAGGACCCAGGAAACAAGAGACAATGGGGGAAAAAGCAGCACCCAGGAAAATAAATGTGCACAGCCAAAAGGGTAACAAGTCCAGATTTGGAATAAGGATATGGAGAAATTCAAAATAGAGCTTTGTGGGCCGGGCGAGGTGGCTCGCAACTGTAATCCTAGCACTCTGGAGGCCAAAGCAGAAGGATCTCTTGAGCTTAGGATTTTGAGAACAGCCTGAGTACTGGGTGAGAGTAAGACCCGTCTTTACTAAAAATAGAAAAAGCACAGTGGTGGGTGCCTGAAGTCCCAACTACTCAGGAGGCGGAGGCTGGCAGGTGGTTTGGGCCCAGGAGTTTGAGGTTGCTGTGAACTAGGCTGATGCCCTGACATTCTAGCCCAGGTGAAAAAACAAGACTTTATCTCAAAGAGCAAAAAAAAGGAAGAGCTTTACAAGGGGTGAAAGGAATGGGTAGATGGGGATTCATTTAATACTTGGAATTGCATGTGAACATTTGTAAAAATTTTTGATAGACATGTGATATCTGTTAGAGCATTTGGGGAAAATAGCCATGTGCACATAGAAAACTTGGCAAATGAAAACAAAACCCCAAAACTAACTCCAAGAATAACGAAAAGTTGCACGAGGAAGGAAATATACTGATAGTATACAACTTTCAGCAATAAAAGTATGTTTGTGCAGTTTCATAAATGTAAATTCTGATATTGATTTTATAAAATATTTTGATTTAAATTATTTTGAAATGAAGAAATTATTTTGAAATAAATAGAAGTATGTAAGAAACAAAATCCTTAATTAATGTACTGTAGATAATATACAAAGTTAATCCAAATAAATAGATTATAAATATGTTTTTAGTGAGAAGTATATTATTTATTCATATGAATTGGGACCGGTTGCCTCAGAATAAAGGATGGGGGGATGCTAGAATAACTCAATACCCTGATGAATTTCCTTTTAGCATCATTTGATTTTTTTTAAAACCACATAGAACATTATAGAACCATCATCATCACAAAAAAGAAGTCATCAATTACTTTCTCTTACTTTCTCTTTCTTCCCATTCTCCCTTAATCTAGGATCATAATAACTGTTTACAGATGCTCCTTTTCCCCCTACACAACTGCCTAGGCTTACCCAGATGTTAGTTCTCAATGTTTAATTCGTTGTTAGTTTCACTGTGTTTGCTCTCTTTTTATAACATTTTTGAAAGATTTTAAAACTTACAATAAATGTTTTGGCACTATTAAAAAATTTTAAAATACACTAATTAAAAGCAAATGAAGACAAAGACAAACTTTACTTATTACAACACAGTTTTACTGTACTATTAAATAGCTTTGTACATGCAGTGTACAATTTTAGTTACATAACAGCCAATGAACTTTTTAACTTCACTACCATATTTTTTTCCTTTTTCTTTTTTTTTTTTGCATTTTTTGGTAGGGGCTGGGTTTGAACCCACCACCTCCAGCATATGGGACTGGTGCTCTACTCCTTTGAGCCATAGGCACTACCCTTCACTATCATATTTTTTTAACCTCAAGTTACCCACACAAATAGGTAAAAATGCACACAGTGTGCCAAGTTTAACCTCTGACTTCTTTTTTTGGCCAGGACACATGCTGGTTGCCTGAGATTGCAGGTTGCTTGAGTTCTGGATAACAGGGAGTTTACTATATGTATACTTTGAAGTCTCTCAAAAATGGTGGCTAAAATGTATCAATATTTGATGAAATAATGGCCAAAACTTTTCATTTAATGAATACCATAAACCTACAGAGCTAAGATCCTCAACAAACCTCGAGGACTAGAAACATGAAAAAACTTACTACCTGGGCCATCATAATCAAATTGCTTCCTGATAAAGAGAAAAATCTTAAAAGCACCCAGAAAAAAAAAAAAAGAAGAAGTAGCATTACATATAAAGATCGAAACAAAGAAATGGATGGTAGTAAATTTTTCTTCAGGAACAACATATTTAAAGCACCGAAAGAACCTCTAACTGTTAACTTAGAAGTCTCTTATTCCATGAAAAATCTTTTGAAAAGTGGAATTGAATTTGTAGTTAAAACTTTGCCACAAGCAAGACTCTAGGAGCAGACAACATCACTCGTGAATGCTGCCAAAATTTAAGGAATAAGAAACATCAATTTTTCATAATATTTTCCCAAAATTTGAATAAGAAGGAAGATTTGAAAATAAGACCAGCATCACCTTGGTAGCAAAGCCAAAGACTTTGGGCCCAATGTGGTGGCTTATGCCTTTAATACTAGCACGTTGGGAAGATTGCTGATGTCAGGAGTTTAAGACCAGCCTGAGCAATATAATGAGACTACATCTCTACAAAAAAGACAAAAAATTAGCCAGGCGTGGTCCTAGGTACTCAAGAGGCTGAGGCAGGAGGATCACTTGAGCCCAAGAATTTGAGGTTATAGTGAGCTATGATGATGCTACTGCACTCCGCCTGGGCAATAGGGAGAGACTCTGTCTTAAAAGCAAACAAACAAAACCCCAAAGCCATTACATGTAAGAAAACAACACATCAGTATTCTTCATGAACATAGATGCAAAAATTCTAAGTAAAACTTAACCATACTGAATCAAACAATATGAAAAAATTGACAATGCTTTAATAAAAGTGCAACATTTCTGAGAATAAGGCTAAGTTTTGGATATCTGAAACTGAAGGTTTGATCAGAGTTTATGTACTAACTCTTGAACATGTGGACAATTCACATAAATCTCAAAGTGTAACCCTTCTATAGTCCCTTTCTTTGACCCTAACATCAGCTCCAATATGGCTTTGATTTGCAGCCAAAAGAACTTCATAACATACCTCCCAGGAAAGAGCATACACCCACAACCCACTACGCCTTCCCATCTACACTCACCACCTAGAGAACAGACTGGAGCACAACCTCTCAGAGGCAAAGGGAATATGAAAGACAAAACTTCAAAGAGGACTGGTCCACACACACTCAGTTTTCCCTAAAATCACCAGTCTGATAACTCTTCCACATGACAGAGAAGAGTGAAGTCTCCTTTCATGGAAACACATGGCCAAGGAAATGAAGGTTCTTCCCCAACACGTAAACTGGAGGTATTCCATGGAATGTTTTCATATTTTTTGTGTAAATAATGCCAGTTGAAAACAATTTGTGTGTGTAACTAGTACAATCCAAATCAAACACACATTGAACACCACCTGTGTGTAAAGGAACACGCTCACCACGTACTAAGATGAGCACAAAATGTTCTACAAAAGCTTAACTGGTATCTGGCATGAAGTTTTAGAAATTCACTCTAAGGTAATAATTAAAATATCAGGTGATAGTTCTATAAATCTGTCATGTAGTTTAAAAAGCAGGTGTTTCCATTCTAGGGTGGAGGATTTGCCAATAACTCTCGAGAGAGCTGTCCTATTTATATCTGTGACCAAGACTACAGAGCTCTAAAAAGGCAATAAGGCTGAAAAAAGACATGAACTCGATCTGCAGTAAATTGATTCTACTTTTTAGTTAGTCATGACTCTGAATTAACTTAAAAAGTAAAATAGAATACCAGCCTGGCAAACGTCCATCTCAAGTGTGCCATTGTTTCTCCACTCTCCTTTATTCTGCCCTTGATCTTAGTTTGCCTGGTGAAGCTTAGACTATATTGTCTGAAAACAGCCCTGGTATTCTATTGGAAGAAACAAAAGAAAAAAGTAACAGTAGTGTTTAAAGGGCATAGAAAGGAATGACTTTCCTTTTCTGCTTCAAATTGGGGGAAAAAATGTGATGAGACTTGAAATACTGTTTCCATTACAAGTGCTGGTGGCTTATTTAACTTGGGTGGATTAATTTACTGTGGGTGGTATCCTGGTTTATCATCCATGGAGAGGTAATTTTAAAAATCTTTGACCTTGTCAGTTTGGGGGTCATTGCAGGTTGGAAGTGTTGTATCTATTGTGTCACCTCTAATTTTCAGAAAAATTTTTTCCTCAAGATGTTGACCTTGCAAATCCTTGGTGTTTATTGCTTGTAGTTTTCTACCTGTTTTGATTCTTCCACTGAATCTTGTATCTCTCATCCATTTTTCTACTTTCAAAACACAGCATATTTTCTAGCAAAGAGGCTTTACTTCTTAGAATAATATAAAAAGAAAAGTGGAATAAAACACTTAGTGTGTGCTCAACAATGCCCTCAATACTGGACAGATGATCTCATTAACACAACAATCAAATGTTCAGTATTACTCTCTCTTACAAATATGACAAGCAAACCTCAGCCAGGTTAGGCAACATACTCAAAGATACACAGAACAGAGATTTAAAACCAAGTTCAATTTCAATGACTTTTCATTTTACCACATTTGACATATGAATATTTCTAAATTTAAAATCATCAAAATTATACAGCTGTATTGAAAATATTTTATATGCTCATAACATGGTATTTTCCTTTTATAGGTAATTTTTCTGACAAGCTCCCAGGAAACCACCTAAGAAGCACCAAACTATCTATTTCCTTAGAAATTTAAGTCTTAATTTCTTTCTTGTGCCTTCAGACTGGAATATCCACTTCAGTGTCCTCTGTGGACTGAATTGTATCCCCCTCACCCCAAATTCTTATGTTGAAACCCTAACTCACAATGTAATGGTACCTAGAAATTAGATCTGAGGAGAATAATTAGGGTTCCATGAGGTCATGAGGGTGGGGTCCTCACAACAGGATTAGTGCCCTTATAAGAATAAGTACCAGAGAGCTTCCTGTCACCTCCCTTCCTCTGTCTGCCAGGTGAGGACACAGTAAACCACCAGAAACTATCCAGTCTGGCACCCTGAACTGTGAGAAGTAAATTAGCTGCCTAAGTCACCCGTCAGTGGTATTTTGTTATGGCAGCCCCAGATGACTAATACAGGGTCCTTCTGATCTCAATCTAGGGGACATGCTCTTCAGACACTATTTTACTTGCTTAAATCTTTAACACAGTGATTCTTGGGCAGCCTAGGATTATCCTGCTGGGCCAAGAGCTGAAACAAAAATGCAAAGACTTTCTTTCAGATGTGTTATGAACAATTAAGAGCTACTTTCTAGTAAACTAGCAGAGTAAAGTGTTACTGAGTTCGGTATTCATAAATTAAAATGATCACATTAGAGTTTACTAGAGCTATGTATTAATGCAGATGGACTTCAAACAGCAAAATTTGCCATCTTGTATGTGCTTACATATACTTACAATGGAAGATATTGTTGGAGAAGATTCTTTGTTATAAGTTTTAAATTCATTATTTTAATCATTGTTATTTTTGCTTTTTAAAACAATCTTTATTTTGAAGTAATTATAGATTCACAAGTTGCAAAGAGAATAGAGAGGTCCTGTGTACCTGTCACCCAATTTCCACATT
Organism: Perodicticus potto; assembly: GCA_963574655.1. Lineage (NCBI taxonomy): Eukaryota > Metazoa > Chordata > Mammalia > Primates > Lorisidae > Perodicticus > Perodicticus potto. Next base: position 29,268 of record CAUYRH010120278.1, read on the forward strand.
GGTTACCTATTATGTAGCTGTGATACAGTATCAACACCCGGAAATTGAAATTGGCACAATGTATGTACACAGTTCTATTACATTTTATCACATCTAGATAGGTCCCTGTAACCACCAGCATGATTAAGATACTGAACTCCCCCAACACTACAAAGATCTCCCTCCAGCTACCCTCACAATCACGTCCAGCTCCCTCCCTCCACCATCCCTAAGTCCTGGCAACCTTTAACTTTAACTTGTTCACTTCAATCTCTATAATATTGCTATTTCAAGAATGTTCTAGAAATGAAATCATATACTATGTGACCTTTTGAGGCTGACTTTTTTCACTTATCATAATGCCCTTGAGATCCATCCAAGCTGTTGAGCATTAGTTTTCTATCATTCTGTCACAAATTACCACAAACTTAGTGACTTAACACAAATTTGTTATCTCACAGTTCTGGAGGTCAGAAACTCAAAATCAGTTTTACGGGGCTAAAAGCAAGGTGTGGGCAGGACTGCTTGCCTCCCATAGACTCCAAAGAAGAGTCCATTACCTCACCTGTTTCTAGCTGCTAGAAGATGCTTATATTCTGTGGTTCCTGGTTCTGCATCATTCAGAACTGTTTCCATCATAATGTCTCTTGTCTCTGACAGACTCTTCTCCCCCCTCTTTCAAGGGCATTTGTGACCACATTACCACACCAGGATAATCAAAGATAAACTTCCCTTCTCAAGATCTCTAATCTCTAATTTAATCACATCTGAAAAGTCCCTTTTGCCACGTAAGCTTTTGGGATTGGGATGTGGATGTCTTTAGGAGGGGTATTATTCTGTCTACCAAGGTGAGTCTATCAATAATTTGTTTCCTTTTACCTTCGAGTAGTAATCCATGGTGTAAATATAGCACAATTTATATAACCACTCAGCACTGAATGTTTCCAGGCTGGGGCCATTACAAATAATTCCACTATATTCATAATCATGTATAATTAATAATCATGTACAGGTTTTTGTGTATACCTAAGTTCTCACTTCTCTGGGACAAATGATGGTATAAGTGTAGTTTAGGTTGTTTTTTTTTTAAAGACAGAGTCTCACTTTGTCACCCTTGGTAGAATGCCATGGTGTCACAACTCAGAACAACCTCAAACTCTTGGACTCAAGCGATTCTCTTGCCTCAGCCTCCCAAGAAACTGGGCCTACAGATGCCCGCCACAACGGCAGACTATTTTTAGAGATGCGGTCTCACTCTGGCTCAGGCTGGGCTCAAAGTTTAGATTTTTTTTAAACCGCCAAAGTATTTTCCAGAGTGGCTATACTGTTTTACATTCACACCAACAAAGTATGAGATTCTGTTTCTCTGAACCCTTGCTAGCATTTGGCATGGTCATTATTTTTTTATTTTACTCTTCACATAGCTACACAGTGAAATTTCATCTTTTTTTTTTTTTTTCTGTTTTTGGCCAGGCCTGGTTTTGAACCCGCCACCTCCAGTGCCTACTCCTTTGAGCCACAGGAGCCACCCGACATTTCATCATTTTTTAAAATTTGTATTTCCCTAATGGCCAGTGATATTGAGCATACTTTCATGTGCTTTTTTGCCATTCATTTATCTTTATAGGGGACCTTATCTTTATCTCCTGACTATTTTCTAGCTGGATTATTATTTGTTTTACTATTTGGTTTTGAGAATATGTATTCCAGATATAAGTCCTTTATTAGAGTCCTTTATGAGATAATTATTTGTTTTACTATTTGGTTTTGAGAATATATATTCCAGACATAAGTCCTTTATGAGATAGGTTGTTTGTAAATATTTTCTATGTGTCTGCAGCTTATCTACTTAATCTTCTTACAAGGTCTCTCAGAGAAAGTTTTTAATTTTGATAAGGTATAACTTCCATTTTTTTTGTTTCTTAATCATGCTTTTGGTGTTATCATAAAGTTCTATATACTGAATATTTCTTCCTATACTTTATTCTAAAAGTTAAAAATAAATTTGCTTTAAATTTTTTTTTTCTTTTGCAGTTTTTGACCGGGGCTGGGTTTGAACCTGCCACCTCTGGCATATGAGGCCAGTGCCCTACTCATTAAGCCACAGGCACTGCTCCTAAATTTAAACTATAATCTGTTATGAGTTAATTTTTTTATAAGGTTTCAAGTTTAGTTCATTTGTTTAGTCTATAGATATCTAATTGCCCCAGACCATTTGTTGGAAAAGTTATCCTTCCCTACTGCCTGGCTTTTGCACCTTTTATCAAAAATCAGTTAGCTGTATTGGTGTGTGTCTGTTTCTGGGTTATCAGTTCTGTTCCATGTTCCATGGATATGTGTTTATTCCTTCACCAATACCATCGAGTCTTATTTATTGTAACCATGTAATTAGTCCTGAAATCAGGTAACGTGATTCCTTCTTCTTTATTCTTCTTTTTCAAAATTATTTTATGTAGTCTGGTTTCTTTGTTTTTTTATATAAATTTTAGAAAATCTTGCTTATATGCCTACAAAAATCTTGCTAGAATTTTGATAAGGAAAGTGTTAAAACCCCATCTCAATTTAGGGGGCACTGACATCAGTAAGGCTTACAAACCATGAACATGGTCTATCCCTTTTATATCAGTGTTACATCATTTTCAGCATACAAGTTCTGTACATATTTTGTTAAATTTACACCTAAATATTTCATTTATTCTTGATTTTCAATAATAAACTATTGTGGGTGTGACTTTATCATTAGTTTAAAGTGGTTTACTTGGTTAACCCTTCAGCAAAAGATTATAAACTAAACGCCCTCAGGGAAAATTCAGCCTGAATTTCATATTAAAAACTCCGCACTTCTGCCCTCTCTTGAAAAATTGAGAAATCTGATAATACTGGGCCTCACGTTCTTATACAGCAACAGTTAGCAGGAATCAAGCAGTGCTCATTCTTTAGAAAAGGCCTACTCTTTAGTTAACCATGGCCCCCACAATGCATAATGAATGCAAAAGTGGTGATGTCTGCCCTAATCTCCTCATTCCTTACCATCCTGACTATGGTAGGCAACTGAGTTTCCAATCCTTCATTAAATTGAATGGTGATAAATATTGGCTTCAGCAATATTTTTGGCTTATTAGTTAGGCTTCATATACAAACTAAGGGTATATAATACATGTAAATCACCCATACTCTCAGGTATTTATTAAGCTACAATATATGTATATGTCATATGTGTTCATGTATGTGTGTATAAATTTCTCTCTCCCCAAAATATTCTTGGGGCACTTCATTATCATTAACTGTTTCTTCCTGGGCAACAGGAGAAAATGGAGTAGGAGGTCTTGGAGGTCTTTTACATAATCTACATAATTCATTATTTAAAAAATGTATAAGATATAGTATTTAATATGTCCTTTCTGGTCTTCTCAATCACCTAATAAGATACTGCAGACAAGATTAATGTGGTTCTAAGATATTAAATGATCTTCTCAATGTCACACAGCCATTGAGGGCCAGATGTTCCAATATTAAGTTTAGTGAACAACAAATGCTTGGTTCAAATAAAAATAGTAATGTGGTGGCAAATCTACAACTTGCATTTTAAAATCCAAAGGACAAAATGGGTGTCAACAAACATACACTAACTCGAAAGTATCATTTCAGTTATGGTTGTCTATAAAGGTCAGGAAAGTCAAGTTCCTGATACATTCTCTTATAAGAGCTAAAATTAAGGAGAGTTTACATTTATTTCCTTTTGTGAAGAAAAGTCAGCTTTGGTAAGAGACCGATGGACAATATTATTTCTTGCACCATGACAAGTCATATGCGATACCATGAAACACCTTCCTCTCCCACCATTTTCCCCATCCTACAGCTGTAGCTCAGGGACATGGCCATTTCTTACTCTCTTCTTATAAGCTATAATTCCATGAAAAGATCAAAAATTAGAGTGAAAATGATGCACCCAGCCAACTTAGAGAGTCTTCTACATGGGAGCCCTTCTCCATAGTTTGATATTATCATAGGGACTCCTTAGGCAAAAGTAAATCTCTGGTAAACAAACAAAGGTTGTGTCATTTTTCTCAGAGTTCTTTTTCATGTCTGAAATTACACTTGCCAAGATATTTTCCCAAGAATTTATTACCTTGAGATAATGGTGGTTTCATTTCAAAGCCCTACCAACAAGACTCTTGATTTTCCTTCTAGGAATGAGAAAAATGGTTTCCCATGGGTTATCCAAGTTCACTCTGCTTATCTCTACTGTTCATTCAAGTGCATGATAGAGTTAACCCAGTGCTCCTTTAACAACTCAGCACCATCTATACATGGCCAGCGATGAGAGTTCATTTTTCATATCCCACTTCTCCTAATCCATTATCCGTGATAATCCATGTGTCCCCTGGGTACTTAATCATCAAAGCAACCATAAACCTCTTTTTCAAGATCAAATGGTTCTTTAATACATTTACTTACAGCATCCTGAGTTATAGAAAATTAATCAGAAGTGTAAGTGGGCCACCACTCCAAGTTTTCCCTAGAACCTGTTAACGAGGTAACAAGTGAGTAGTGGCTTATGTGTCAGGTAGGTCCAAAAGCAGAAAATATCACCTTCATTAGTTGCTTTTCCTACACTCTTCATTCTAACTTAGATTTCCCTGACTGCTTGCCCTCTCTGCCCTTCTACAATCCCATTGATGAATTAACAAAACTCAGCCAGCCCAAGAGCTAATTAGACTTTGAACTTTCCAGTGAGGGCGCTGTTAATTCTCATCTTCCCTTCTGCATCCGGTTTGCTAAAGCCATTTAGGGAAATCACCCTAGGTCTCTGAACTCTCAAAGAAGTAAGAAAGCAGTAATTTTCATTAAGCAAAAGCACAGTGTTCTGGGCTAAGATCCCTCTTCCTTCATTACTGAGAGACTATATCAAATTACCCAAAATGGCCAAGGACACGGGTGGCCACTGTGAAGCCTCTTAGCCTCAAGAAAACCCCAAGGTCATTATTACAGCTCCTTCTACATTTTTTCAGTTACCCAATTAAGAGAAATGACTATTATTTCTAAACCACTCAATAAAATAAATCTAGAGTCCATAATAACTAGAAATGTTATATTGGTATTATCCTTTATAAAGATTTCCTTTGCCAAAGGAGCTGGATTAACTTGAACAAAGAAAAACTCCTGACTCTGATTACGAGAAGAGGCTTTTTAATTATTCATTATGCAGCATCTAAGTGTTCTTTGGTTAAGGTAAAAAAAAAAGAAGAAGAAGAAGAAGAAGAAGAAGAAGAAGAAGAAGAAGAAAAAGAAAGAAGGCTTCTAAATAAAAATCCATTCATGGGATGGATGAAAAACCCTGCTCTTTCTATGTCCTTCCTGAGTGTCTACTCAACATAATGTCTCTTCATGTGAATTTTATATATGAAAGTTCATTTATAGTGGTTGAAACATAGTCCAGGAGAGTGGGAGAAATGCAATGAATAACAAAATGAACCTAGGGACCTCACGAGAAGGAATAGTAACCAGAGCCAGACAGCTCAAAGGGAAGGGTGCTGCAGACTGAGTGATGCTGGAGTTTCCTCAGGATAGACTTGGTCTCTGTGGATAGAACCAGGACTGTTATCATTCAGCCCTTTGGTTGATGCCAGGGCTGAGCTCAGCCTGACTTATAATGCAAGCATGGACTGGAAAAAGAAGCAACTCTATTTCCTCTGCAAGAAAGATTGTTGTATTACCTTCACTTGGAGCTTAACAGAGAACCAGGAGAAATCAATGTCCAGAGAAAAACCCAGGATAGAAAGGGCCTGGGCTTGAGAACCTAAATGAAGTATGCAGCTCTTAAGAATGTCTACCTTACTTGCCTCTTCCCTGAAGTTGGATGCTGCCCCCCATTTAGCAGACCTGGGGTTTCCTCCTAAGCACATCTACCTGGGGCTTGGTAAGTGTCCCTATATTGGAAAAGTGCTTTTGTTGTGCTGTAAGCATCTGGCCTGAGAAAAACATTGTCGATGACTACTATGAACTGATTGTTTACGTTCCCCTCTCCCCCAATCATCTGTTGAAGCCATGACCATTAATGTGATGGTTTTTGGAGATGTGGCCTTTGGGAGGTAGAGTTAGATGAGGTCCTGACGGTGGGGCCCTTATAATGGAATTAGTGCCATTAAAAGAAGAGATACTAGGGAGCCTGTTATTTCTCTTTCTCTACTACATGAAGACATAGGAAGAAGACAACCATCTCTAAGCCAGGAAGAAAGCCCTCACCAGGAACTGAATCAGTCAGCATTATAATTTTGGATTTCCCAAACTCCAAAACTACAAGAAGTAAATTGCTGTTGTTTAAGGTGCCTAGTCTTATCTTTTGTTATGGAAACATGATCCAGTTTAACACAATGGCTCATTTTTGAAAAGGGGTCTAATATAAGAGGAATTTGTGAGTATAAGTAAGGAAATAATCTAGGAAAACAGACAGAATGAGCCTTTATATGCTCTTACACACATATTTTGGCTAAAGAGAGCACACTTTTCTATAGGCTTACTTTTCATTTGTGTGACTTTCACTCAGGGAGCAGGGCTCAGTGAAAACATCCATAAGGGTATGAATCAAAGAGACAATAATAAACCTCAGGAAGAAGAATACAAGCCTAAGTTTACTTTTTATGACATTGGTCATTGTTGTCTGTTTATATGTGAGCATCCATCCAACCTGTGGGCAGATTGCTGGCCTTCCTGTGAGTCCCTCATTCATTCCCAGCCTGCTCTTCCCAGCAGCTCCTAACCACAACGCTGTCCATGTCCAAGATAGGGCATTTCTTTCTCTATCTCTCTGTGACTTACAAGGATCTAATTTTGAATCCTAGTTTCTACCACTTACTAGCAGAATAATCCCAGGCAAGGTGCTTAAAGAGAAAGATTCATAAAATGGGTTATCATACCTTCCTTTTGGGCTTGTAGTGAGAATTTAATGAAACAATATGTCGAAGGCATCTGGCACAATGCTTGGGAAAATGCTCCTTAGATATCCCAAAAGGGAAGAGGAGTGCATTAATGGAAACTAGACTGCCTTTGCAGTGCAGCAGAAGCTCTAGAAGATAGCACTCAGGAGTAGCATGGTGCCTCTCTGCTGTATGAGTGAGATTTTGGCCCAGTCACCATCGCCGTCCCTTTTGTTCCACTGCAGTATCTCCAGCTGCCTGGGGCATGTCTGCTTCTACTGTTGATTAAACGGTGAAGAGAGGATATTCACGACAAGCAAGAATTTTCTAGTTGTTGCCTAAAAGCAACAATTTTTTATTATTGCTACTTTCTTTTCCATTGCTAGTGCTTTTAATGGAATTGCAAAAGTAACGTTGTCCCAAGGTGATGGGCTACTATGACTGAATAATATCCTCAGATTCTATTTCTTTTATTAAACAAGTGGGACACAGGCTCATCTCATGAATACTAATGTAATCAAGATCGTTGCCCACTGCAAAATGTGTTCTAATTGAGTCATGAGAAAGCGTGCCCTGCCATATCAAGCAAAAGGAAATCAATAGCCTTTAAAGGATTAGTGTTCCCACAGGCTGGATGGGACAAGAGAAAAAATTTCAAAGATCTCTCCTTCCAAGTATAGGATGGGTTCATTTAAGTATTTTATGTTCTTGTCAATCAAGTGTCAAAGCCATTTGACCAAATGTTGAGATGAACATGTGATTGCAGTCTCATTACACTTACCTGCCAGCTTGCTTAATGATCAGCTAAGTATTTTCCTCAAAGACTTGGCATCTTCCTAAATGGGAATCAGGCCAGAGTATTTATTTAAGCTTTATAGACTTAGGTTTCTCTTCTATCCCAACCTTCTTCCCCCTCACCAACTGATGTGACATGCTTGGGTGGCCCATAGTCTTAATCACATGCTCTTCCAAAAGGAAAATCAGATTCCAGCCTCTTTTTTCTATCTTTGCATCAAGAAGAGATCTCTGCACTTTACATTGATTATTTGTGCAAAATGAGAACAGCCGTGGTCAAAATGAGTTAACAAATTCTCCACATATAAGGCACACAATATGGTGATACAGAAGACTGAGCAGGCATTTTGCCAAAATGTGAACCAAGGTATTTACACTGGGTGAATTGATGAGCACATCTCATCTTCTAGTGGAAACCAAGCAGAAGCATTGATGCTTGCAGAATCTTAATGTTATAAGCTAGAGGGCTAATGTTGTATGCAAATGGGTTGCTTTATTAGCCTTGGCCTTGTAACTGTGGGAGACAAACACAGTCATACAGGAAAAGACTGTACACTTGCTGAACCAGGCATTGACCAAGCACTACCAGGTCCTAGCTAGAATAAAAACAAGTCATGGCCTCCAGTCTATAAGAATGGGCATTTGTGGACAAGACAATATTTCTGTTCATTGCTCTTGACCACTAGACAGTAAAGTGTAATTTACTAAAAGTTATATCTTCTAAATAACTGCTCACAGGATTAGAGGTATGAATTGTTTTGTGGTCATTCAGATGGGCATAACCAGACAGGAAGTCTTTCTTTACACACATGGTTCAGCCAGTTGTTAGCATCAAATTACCCAATTCTCTGTTGATCTACAACTTTCTCTCTTTGCTCATAGACAAAAGAAGTAGGTTGGAAATTCAAGTTGGGAAGTGTAAACAAACATGGCAAGGCATACATGGGGCCCTAGAAATTACTACAGCAGGTTCTGTGGATCAGAAACCCAAAGACCATTCACAACCTTTTCCTTCTTGCCTTCCTCTACTGTAGAAGCCAGAAGTATAAAATATTTTCATTCCTAATCTCCCTTGTCTGTGGTACACAGATTTGGCCAATGAGATAAGTCAGTGGATAGAGCTTTCAGGAGTTTTTTGAAGGAACAGGCTTGACTAAGCACATTGTCCTTCAGCCTTTCTCCTTCCTTCATTTCCTTTCCCAAAATAGGTATGACACCTGCTGGTACAGCTGTCATCTGGAGACCTTGAAAACAAAAGCCACTTGCTAAGAAGAGAGAGCAGATGATGTAGCTACAGCTACAACCTGGACATATACCTTACAAAGGCAAACTATGTCACCTAACCACATGTACCCTCATAATAATCCGAAATAAGAAAAAACAGAAGAAAAATAGGTCTTGTCCTTGATGACAACTGGAATTGGTGCCCTTATCCAGGACCATCTTCCCCTAGACCTTCTGTCACATGTGGCAAATGAATGCCATACTTGTTTTAAGTCTTGTCAGTTAGACGTTATGTTACTTGCAACCAAATGCAATCCTAATGGATACACTTGATCTGAGCATTTGACATGTGCCAGCTCAGCTTTCTCATTTGGCCACTTACCCTGCCAACAGGTCTTTGCATTTGTCTTGACTGACACCTCCCTGGGCCTGCACTACTGCTGTGGTACTGGCAAAATCAGCTGTTTGCCAAACTTCCTGAAAATAACGTATCTTCATTATTATTCCAACTTTATTTGCTATTTAAATTCTGAAATCTTCATTGCTATTGCCAATTTTCTTAATTTGATGAGACATAGATATTAGGTATAAGGGAAAAAACAAAATGCCCCCCCCCCACAGCACTTCTGATACCACATGTGTAGGAATTTTCCACACACATCAAGCAAGAAATTCTCCTGCAGACACCAACTGGGTGTCCTATAATTTACTTCAATTCTGACACTACCAAGAGGCAGTGTCAGATCCCACAGCATTAGGGTGCAGTCCCACAAGACTACTACTCCTTTCAGGTACCAATCACAAACCACAGGCTGTATCCTATACTTCTAGCTGAATAGCAGTAAATGAGGGTTCCTATGATCCCCTTTGGGGGATTGTTTAATTTCCTAGGACAGCTCATAGAACTTGGGGAAGTGCTTACTTCTATCTACCAGTGTAGATACAGGATACCGATTTAGAGATGTGTAGGACAAGGCATGTGGGAAGGGATGCAGCACTCTGGGCTCACCACTCTCCAGGAACCTTCACAAGTTCAGCTAACCAGGAGTTTTCCAAACTCAGACCATCTGGGTTTTTGGGGGTTTTTTTTCGAATATATGTATTTTATTATTCTTCATTACATTATTTCCCCCCACCCCCACCCCTCTGTGGTAAGACAGAATTGATTTACAGAAAAGAATACAGAAAACACCAAAGCTCCTGGTAGAGGGAGAGATTTCAAATGGGGAGAGAGATGCTCTCTCCGTTCCTCTCCCGGTCTTTCCCCGTCTCCTCCTCTAGGCCTTTAGCCTCAGAGTATATATAGGTATATGGGTTCCTTGGCCAGGAAACAAATGAATACAGTCCCTTCCACCGGTGGCAAGGTGAATAAGTGTATCAATGAATGGACACAGTCCATCCATGGAATTCAGGCCTAGGAAATTCACAAGAAACTGACCTAGGCATAGGAAATGGGGGTTCCACATTTAGTCCCAAGTGTAAAGTGAAGGAGACACCAAGG
>CAUYRH010120281.1:0-24210 GCA_963574655.1 Perodicticus potto
TCAGTATTTGGGTTACTGGTTGAGCAGAAGCCATAAAAAAAGTCATAATCAGAATGTTATCCAACTGTATATTGTTTACTTTTATTGTAAATAATAGTGAACAGTGGTCAATAAATAGTTTTATATTCCTTTAAAAAAAAACTCTTGGATCGGAGGTAAAAGACTTTTTTACCAATGCACAGCAGGCGGCACAGGCATGGTGTTGGTGTCAGTTGCACTTGTCCTCTAAGTCCCACAAGGATGATGTATGTAGCCTAGGGTATTCCTACAGGAGGTGGGTTGTATTGTGGAAGAGAACTACTGTAAGAAGAGCCTTGGGAACCTGCTATTTTACAGCAGCCTGTAAGAAAGCTTTGATTTTGTTTGGGGAGAGAAGTTACCTCATTCCTCAAGGTTCGTTACTACAAACACAACCTTGATAAATAGCCCAGATAAAAAGACATCAAGGGCTACCCAGCAGAACACACAAGGGATGCTTAGAACCCACCGCCTATTGCCTCTTAACACCTTAGGCAACCTCCCTTTTTCCTCAAGTATCAGCAACAATAAGATGACATTATAATCTTCTACTTCCAAAGTGCTGTCTTTTTGGCTGTTTTCTACTCAAGGTGATATTATTATTCTTATACTGTTTTGAATATAAATGTTTAATCTAGATTTTCACTTTAATCTAAAAGAACACATATCTAGGTATTTATATGTATAAAACTTAATGGTCTATGACTTCTAAGTTAAACTGTCTTTGAACTATCAACCGAGTGACAGTGAACTAAGTTATTAGATCGTGAATATCAGCAGTGTTTTAAATGGAAGGGAAATTAGCATGATGTGTTGAACTGAAGCCAAAACAAAGATTATGCAAAGAACTGATTCTTACCCTTTTTTGAGTCAGCATTTTCTCCCTCCAGAAAATATATAGAAGAAGACTGTCCTAAATGTTGTCTACAGCTTCAGGAAGTGACTGGACTTCCTGAAGCTTATCCAAAATAAAATTTCTGAAGCTAGTTATTAGATGATTCAAAGGATATTTAAACAAATATCTTAAATAATTTATAATTGTCTTTTCTTTTTTTATAACACAGAAATGGTCATCCAGTAATTCCCAGTTCAAAGCGGTCTACCATTTCAACTCCAAAGTCAACCAAAGCCAATGGTAAGATTATATTAATTTTATGATAATTGATGTAAAAATTCTTAAATATGTTTCTATTTTAATTAACACATAATTGTACAGCTTTATGGGGTACAGTGATTTCTTTTTAGAGAATTTTTACATCTAGTGTATTAAGTTAAACATATCCCTATTTATTTGTTTGTTTGTTTCAGATTATTACAGGGGTATAAATGTTTTGGTTATCTGAGTTGCTTTTGTACAGTTTGAGTCAGTTTGTAAGTGTGCCCGTCACCCAAAGAGTGTGCATTGTACCCATTTAGTATGAATTTATCCCTCCCACCTGCTTGTTTTCCATTAAGTTTTACCACCAGATATGTACATGGGTATTGATTAATTAGGCCAGTCTAATAGTGAGTATATGTGCTCTTTGTTTTTCCATTCAGGTTTTTTTTTTTTTCCTGCAGTTTTTGGCCACGGCTGGGTTTGAACCCGCCACCTCTGGCATATGGGGCTGGTGCCCTACTCACTGAGCCACAGGCACCACCCTCCATTCAGGTTTTAACACTGCTACAGTATCCATACTAGGAACTCTCTTTCGGTGACAAAATGGTTGCACCATTTTGAAAAACAGCTTGACAGTTTCTTAAAAATTTAAACATATGCCTACAGTATGATTCAGTTGTTCCACTCTTACTTGTTTACTCAAGAGGACGGTAAGTGCTATATACAAAAACTTGGAGAGAAATGTTTCTAGCAATTATCCTTGTAATAATCAAAATTTGAAACAACTCAAATGTGCAAGAACTGCTGAATGGACGACAAACCAGTTATAATGTATCTAAACAATGAAAAACTACTCAGCAATAGAAAGAAATAGACTTTTGGATACATGTAGCAAAATATTTAAAATAACCTCCAAATGAATATGCTGAGTGAAATAAGCCATACCAAAAAAAAAAAAAAGAATTCAGATTGTATTATTCCATTTATACATAAATGTAGATTAAGCAAATTATAATGACAGAAAGCAGATCAGTGGTTGCCTGGTGTTAAAGAGGGGCAAGAGGTAGCTAGGGAAACAGGAAGGAGAGATCACAAATAAACTATTGTGTTTCATACTATTCCAATATTATTTTTTTGAGCCAGTGGTTTATTATTGAAATACTTTTTTAAGAAGTTTCATAATATATCTCTTCCAAGGAATATTTAAAGATATTCTCGGACTCTGTACTATTCACAAAACTATAGAGATTTATCTATAATAATTCCATCTCAACCTTCATCCTTCTTGGTAGAATCATTTTTAAGTTATTCTCAAATAGAAGTCTTTAAATATGTTTACCTGTATTTGTTTGTTTCTTTCTTTGTTTTCTTTTAAACTTTTCTAAACTCTGCCACACCTTTCCAAATCTATTGAAAATATAATTTAATGAATCAAAATTATGTTCAGAAATGTGACTTTTTTAACTGTAAGAGAAACATAATCTACTCACGTTTAGTTTATATATTTAATTGCTGTACTGATAGCTAAGCGTTAAAAATTATCATTTTGTTTGGAAATATATTAAAAGGGCCGAGTGTGGTGGCTCACACCTGTAATCCCAGCACTCTGGGAGGCTGAGACAGGTGGATTGCCTGAGCTCACAGGTTGGAGACCAGCCTGAGCAAGAGCAAGACCCCAACTCTAAAAATAGCCAAGCATTTTGGCAGGTGCCTGTAAGTCCTGACTACTTAGGAGGCTGAGATAAGAAAATTGCTTGAGCCCAAGAGTTTGAGGTTGCTGTGAGCTATGACGCCAGGGCACTCTACCAAGGACAAAAAAGTGAGACTCTATCTCAAAAAAAGAGAGAGAGAAATTATTAAAAGTCCTTTTCAGTTGTATCCATAGCTTGTTTTCCTGTGTTACATTGATAGTCTTTATCAAATGAGATAAAAGCCTTGCTATCTTCCCTTAAAAAGTCAAGTGAAGATAGCTTAGCACCTGTGATGTCTCTCATTCAACTGGGATAATTTATATTCAGTGTCTCATTCCAAACTGACCTTTTATATAAATGATTTTCTTTTAAGAAATTGGCTTTTTCCTAGGGATAAACTCTTCTTTAACATTTGATTTTAAGTCACTCTGTGATATGATGTCTTTTATTGTACTAATGAAAATAACAACATCCCTAGAAATGTGGGTTTCCTTTAATAATTTGGGTGTCTCTGTTGTGGTTTTGCCTGGCTCATTCACCTACTTCCCTTCCATGCTGTGTTATCCTTGTAGGTCATCACAGTGGAGAGCCTTGTGGCCAGCCTGCCCTCACTTCTAATAATTCATTCTTCAAGGTAAGGAAAAGTCCACCTTCTTTCTTTTGTGTCGTCCCTCCTTATCTAAATAATCAGCATGTTTGTGTTTGATCCAAACTGATTTCATATTTAAATATTTGTCTTTTTTAGATATATGCATTGATAATAAGGATATATTTTAGTGAACAGGATTTGCTAAGTAAATCACCCAACATTGAGCCCGTGACTACATCATTTGGCACATACTCGACTCTTCAATAAGAGAACCACTTAAACAGATCACTTTAGTGGTGGGATTTTTGATTAATATGTACAGTTTTGGGTTTTTTTTTTCTTTTTGGTTGTCTCTTACACTACAGGAAGAGAAGAAGAATATAATTAAGAGTAGAATTGCTCCTTTGGTTTATTGTCAGTAGTAACCATCAAATATCAAATCTGTGCAATTTATAAGGAAAAACAGAAGTGGCAAAAGAGAGAGGTTTACTTGCTTTTGAAAGACTTAGAAAATACTTCACCACATAATAAAATGAGAGAACTCAAATCATTTAAGATTAGCACAAAAAATCTAGGGGTGATTTAACAAAACTTTTAATACATAATTAAATTTCACTTTATGCTTCCTTTAAGCCTACTTATGTCTATTTGGCTAACATTCCTTTTCATGACTTTCTTTGTGACACATAATATACATTTATAAAATGACCATAGCTAAATCTTCATTTCATGGAATTGTTTTTTCCTACACACATCCCGCACAATCTATTCTGAATCTTGTTACTGGAATGGCTTTCCATGTGAAATACAGGGCTGAGAGATTGCTTTCCCAGTAATCTGAAAACCTTATCTCAACAGCTGTAATGTCCGTAGTGACCAGATGCCCAAAATTCTGTGCCTCTCATCTCACTATGTTATCTCACACATGTGACTTGGTTAGCAAGTCCTAAAAGAATATTGCAAGAGTAGGACTTTAAGGCAGAAATGTTTAGAGCACAAAAACAAAAATTTGTAGGCATTTGTGTGTGTTAGAATTGAGCTACAGCAACTCTCACTATTCTCTGTTTTAAATATCTTCCATTTCATGTAGTTGTAACAACTGACTTTTCATGTATTTCTAGTGTTATTCATCTCATATAGCATTTATTATATTTTAAAATATCTGTACTTGTTGAAAGAAAAAAGGATAGTGTTTCCATTAAGTTAACATAAAACCCTAGAAACCAGGACTTTCGCTATTTATGGCTCCCAACATTTTGTTGTTGAAATTAAAATATTAAAGGAAGTCTATTAGATAATATTCTGTCATTGAATATTAATGTCTATGAATATCTCTATAAGAATGGAATTTCACAATCCAGTGAAGCTTTTGATATTGTATTGCCAATATTTATAAAAATATATTTCTTTTGCATTTACCATGTGTCCTTTTTATCTTAATAAAAGAAATAAAATCTTCAAGGCAAGCCATAACCTTTTATTTGTATAAAATTAATTTATTCTAATCATTTAACTTGGCATTTTTTCCAAGTTATTTTTTTAATAGGCTATATTCCATGAAATGCTTCACAATTTACCATTGCTTAGAAAATTACAATCTATTCAATAATTATTTTATAATTATGAGTCTTTTATTTTTCCTAAGTTAACATAGGTCTTAGAATAGATTTGAAAATCTATATACCTAACAGATGGTCAGGTTGCCAGATTGGAGTCTATGTCCATTTAACAGCCCCATAAATACTTTTTTTTGATGGCAGAGTCAGTTTTATTTTTATACATATTTAGCAATTGTCTTTAAAAGTCTTTTAAAATTATATTTATCATAAACACAATTTTATGTTTAAATTTTTTTTTTTTTTTTTTTTTTTGAGACAGAGCCTCAAGCTGTCACCCTGGATAGAGTGCCATGGCATTACAGCTCACAGCAACCTCCAATTCCTGGGCTCAAGCGAGTCTCCTGTCTCAGCCTCCCAAGTAGCTGGGACTGCAGGCGCCAGCCACAACGCCCGGCCATTTTTTGGTTGCAGCCATCATTGTTGTTTGGTGGGCCCGGGCTGGATTCGAACCCGCCAGCTCAGGTGTATGTGGCTGGAGCCTTAGCCCATTGAGCCACAGGCGCCGAGCCTTATGTTTAAATTTTAAGTTGTTCTCTTTCTGTTTACACGGAAATTCATTTTGAACAAAAATACTTCAAAAAGTGATTTTTCCCCTTTCTTTCAACTTCTAAAGTTTTTTTAAATTCTTTTTTATTTATTTATTTTTTTAAGACAGAGTCTCACTTTGTCACCCTCAGTAGAGTACTATGACATGATAGCTCACAGCAACCTCAAACTCTTAGGCTCAAGTGATCCTCTTGCCTTAGCCTCCTGAGTAGCTGAGACTATAGGCACTCACCATACCACCTGGCTATTTTTAGAGATGGAGTCTTGCTCTTGCTCAGGCTGGTTTCTAACTACTGAGCTCAAGCAATCCCCCCGCCTCGGCCTCCCAGAGTGCTAAGATTATAGACATGAGCCACTGTGCCCAGACACATCAACTTTTATGTTTTAGTAGTCCTATAAAACTTTTTTTTAATCATAAGGAAGACAGGTCTTATAAAATATGACTCAAAAAAGAGATTTCTGCAGTCAAACAAGTTTAAGAAATATTACATAATAGATTTCTCTTTTGGCAACTCAAACTTTATTTTAGTAAGCATTGTGAGAATTCTTTGAAAATACTGATTTTAATATTGTTTTGCCTTGTGTATCAAGACATTTTTGGTGATGGAAATCTCCATCCCTATACACATTTCATTGCACTGATATTTGCTAGAAAAACATTGGGGAAATGTATTAAGAAAATTTATCTTGTATAAGGAATAAAAGGAGAGGGGTGATGTGCGTTCCCTCCCTAATACTAGCATTTAATAAAATAGTAATCTAATGCTTTTCTTTGGCTTCATACTTTAGATTAATGGGGAAGAAATCATTGAAGTTTTGTACCCTGAAGGAAAATGTTCTGCTTATCAAATGAAAGGATCAGCAAATCTGACTCTGTCCAAAGGTAGTTTTCCAAATCAGTCATCTAATAACTCTAAATGCCCAAATAATTCAGGTAATAAAGATATAGTAGGTATCCTCACTCATTTGCCTTACATATTACTATAGCTTTAAAAGGAAAGATTATTACTCAAAGAAGCAAAAGAACAATGCACAAAGGTCCAGCATTCATTCTCATCTCTGAGACTAAAATTTTTTTTGTTTTTTTGAGATAGAGTCTCACTTTGTCACCCTCAGTAGAGTGCTATAGCTCACAACAACCTCAAACTCTTGGGCCCAAGCAATTGTCTTGCCTCAGCCTCCCAAGTAGCTGGGACTTCAGGTACCTACCACAGCACCCAGCTATTTTTAGAGATGGGATCTTGCTCTGACTCAGGCTGGCCTTCAACTCATGAACTCAGGCAATCCACCCACCTCGGCCTCCCAGAGTGCTAGGATTACAGACATGAGCCACCACTCCTGGCCTTTAAATCAATTTGTAAGTGATTGAAAAGATAGCTGTTTCATTTAATAGTGTTTCTTATATTTTGTGGAGTAGCATGTTATAAGCTACCAAATAATTTAGAAAAATATACCTTGAAGATGATTTGTCTGATTTATATTCTTAATCTTTGTAACCTAACTTTTGTGTTTCTTTCATGAATACTTTGAGATTCACTTAAGAAAACAAACATTAGGGGCGGCGCCTGTGGCTCATCAAGTAGGGCGCCGGCCCCATATACCGAAGGTGGTGGGTTCAAACCCGGCCTCGGCTGAATTGCAAAACAGAAAAAGAGCCCGGTGTGGTGGCGGGCGCCTGTAGTCCCAGCTACTCGGGAGGCTGAGGCAAGAAAATCACCTAAGCCCAGGAGTTGGAGGTTGCTGTGAGCTGTGTGATGCCACGGTACTCTACCGAGGGCGATAAAGTGAGACTCTGTCTCTACAAAAAAAAAAAAAAGAAGAAAACAAACATTAAATTATTAAGTTCTCATGAAGAAGAATATCATCAGCTTTGTAAGTTGCATTTGAGTGATCTTTAGTCATAGTAGCCAGAGTCATTCTAGAACTAAACATGATCACATTAGCGTAAACTACTTTTCCAGTCATAGCTACTTTTCAGAATGGATATTTAAAATCTTTTTTAAGTTTTGCATTTTTTTTTACATTTTTTCAATTATTATGGGTAGGTAATAGTTGTAGATCTTTATAGGGTACACGTGGTGTCTTGATACAGGCATACAATGTAAATTAATCAAAGCATGAAATGGAGTGTCTATCACTTAAAATTTGAAAAGACCTAGCAAACTGTGTCCCTTTCTTATGTCACTATTTTTAACGTAAAGCCTCGTGTGAATTATTGCTTTTCAAGAATCATATATACAGGAAGATGACATTTATGCTGACCCTCAAGAAGCTGAAGTCATCCAGTCTCTGCTGGATGTTGTGGATGAGGAAGCCCAGAATCTTCTAAACCAAAATAATGCAGGAAGAGATGCCTGTCTTTCAGGTAGATGAAACAGATGAATAAATCGGCCCCCTAAGGAGTTCAAAGCCATCTCTAGAAACATTATTTCTGTAAATATGCAGTGGATTGGTATCTTCCTCTATCTTCATTAGTGGGTAGTATTTCAGAAATAAAGTAAGATTTGTTATCTCCTGTTTTCCTCTTCCATATTTGTGGGTGGGTTACATTATTAGAGAGATTTCAGAATGTATTATTTACATCATGGCTTTTACTTTTAGAAGTGATAATCCAACCATTTTTTCCAGTTGATAATAAGCCATTCTTAAGGGATTGTGATTTTAGTAGTTAAGCTGAACCTTAAATTTTATACTTCATGTACAGTGTCATTTATCCTAACTGTTCTAGTTAGAACATTGAAAGTATTCATGGATATTGGTCCATAGACTACCTTCATTTGAAGGCAAATGAAAAATTTTCTACTTCTTTAGCAGTTTTATTAATTCCTCTTGACCTATTTATTTCTCTCCCAGGTACATTAAAGACAAATGGGAAGTTAACAGAAGAGAGAGCAGAAGATACAGACTGTGATGGTTCACCTTTACCTGAGGATTTTTCTGAAGTAAGAATAATTTCTAAGGGGACGGCAGAGGCTAGAGGAAGGAGGAAAATTGGTGGGACCTCACCTATTGTGCACAATGCAAGGGTACATGTGAAAACTATTAAAAGTAGAGTATAAATGTCTTAACACAACAAATAAGTAAGTTAGGTGAAGGCTATGTTAACCAGTTTGATGTAAGCATTCCAAATTGTATATAAAATCAGCACATTGTACTCCATAAATGCATTAATGTACACAGTTATGATTTAATAAAAAAATAAAGAATAGTTTCTAGATGAACAGCCTACACTACTATAACTTGTTGGAATTATATATCTTAATCCAGAAAGTGAATCAGAGATTGTTGTTCATTTTACTGAAAAATTACATTTAGGGAGAAAATTGAGATTAATTTCATTTCTTATATTAAAGTATCATCCTTTCCCAATGAAAGAATTGTAACTCAAATTCCCTCAAAAAAAGAAAGAAAAATTAAATGAATAATTTTTTTCAAAAAAGTAATGCTAAACTTTTCAAATTCTTATTTAAAATCTTAAAATTTGGGGGACCAGGTGCAGTGGCTCACACCGATAATCCCAGCACTTGGGAGGAGCCTGAGGTCACAGGTTCGAGACCAGCCTGAACCAGAGCAAGACCTCATCTCTACAAATAGCAGGCGTTGTGGCGGGCATCTGTAGTCCCAGCTAACTGGGAGGCTGAGGCAAGAGACTCCATTAAGCCCAGGAGTTTGAGGTTTCTGTGAGCTATGATGCCATAGCACTCTACCAAGGGCAACAAGTGAGACTCTGTTTCAAAAATAAATAAATTAAAATAAAATAAAACAAAATCTTAAAACTTTGGATCTTCTGGGACGCTGAACAAAGAAAAAAATATGAAATAATAGATAAATTATATTTCCGGTTCCTCAAACTCAGCATCATCCTATTTCTATGACTAATCTTGCTTATACTCTAGAATAATTACCCTCCTTATCCTTCCTTATTCTTTCTATTTCACATTTTCAAAATTGTCAAAACTACACTGGATTGGGATCTGACAGTAGTTTTCATGCATGTACATACCCACAATCTCATGTAGACATGACTATGTTCGTTAACCATTTACAAATAATTGTGTATACATACGAGAAAGCTTATAGCTGATGAATACGTATTTCTTTTCTTTTTTTTCTTTTTTTGAGACAGAGTTTCACTTTCTTGCCCTTGGTAGAGTGCTGTGGCATCATAGCTCACATCAACCTCCAACTCTTGGGCTTAGGCAATTCTCTTGCCTCAGCCTCCCGAGTAGCTGGGACTACAGGCGCCCGCCACAACACCTGGCTATATTTTGTTGCAGTAGTCATTGTTGTTTAGCAGGCCTGGGCCAGTTTCAAACCTGCCAGGCTTCATGCATGTGGCTGGCACCATAACCACTGTGCTCTGGGTGCCGCGCCTGAATATGTATTTCTTAATCTATAAAAATGATTATACAAATATGGGGTATCTCAGAATGTGGCATTATCTAATGGTTTTACTTAAGATGTTCTTTCATACTATCAGAATATTAATAATTATTAAAATAATGGGCTCTTAAAAAAGCTCTCTGAACATTTTGTGCTGATGACTTTGATGTATTTGTATTGATAATAACATTAAAAGTGCACCTTAAAATGTATGTTCAGAAGACTCTTAACTAAAAAAAAATAAAATAAAAATCTTTAATAGCCATTTCAAAAATATCACATCAGACAGTTTTTCTTTAAAAAGGTAAAGAAACTTATTGTATAATATAGATTCTCATTTGTACTAGGCTATAATAGCAATATTATGTCAAATCAGCTCGGTGCCCATGCTTCAGTGATTAGGGCGCCAGCCACATACTCAGAGGCTGGTGGGTTTGAACCCGGCTGGGGCCTACTAAACAACAATGACAAATACAACAAAAAAATAGCCGGGCGTTGTGGCGGGCACCTGTAGTCCCAGCTACTTGGGAGGCTGAGACAAAAGAATCACTTAAAGCCCAAAAGTTTGAGGTTGCTGTGAGCTGTGACGCCATGGCACTCTACTGAGGGTACCATAGTAAGACTCTGTCTCAAAAAAAAAAAAATTATGTTAAATCCTCATTGGAAAAACACACATCACATAGAATTATTGAAAAATGTAAGTCCTTTTTTAAAACATATTCCTATATTCATTTTAGGTAGCTTCTATTAAAACTTTGGTTTCTAGGAGAGAAGAGAAGGTGGGGAAGGGGCTCAGTAAATTCCCACCCTAACAGGTACAAGGTAGGGGTGTTTGGCACTCCTCCTGGGTGAAGTACTCAGATACAACTTGGACTTGTCCTAACAAATGCAAACGATGTAACTTAATCATATGCACCCTTATATTAATCCAAAATTAAAAAACAACGTTGGTTTCTACCTATCCATTATGCATATTAAAAACATAGATAATTGTATACATATGTGTTTTTTAAATATAAATTTGATCATATGATTCCAAATTTTCTTTTCATGTAATTGATGATTACCTTCTTTCTACATGAGTACATATAAACTTAATTTATACTTTCTAATGCCTTCCTGTTGTTTATTGCATGGTTATATTAGGATTAATTAAATTGACCATCTATTGATAAAGTTTCTTATTTAATAAATCACAGTGGGAAAAAGGCCTTCTATTTCTTTGTACGCAATTAATTTTATAAAATTTAGGTGGCTTGTGTACTATGACCACTTCTCCAGAGACTCCACCATTTCCTGTTCCCTACCTCATCCCATCCCACCTAGACATTTTAAAGATTCATATTATTTGTTTGGTCCCTGCAAGCATTTGAGTTTGCAGTCTGCCTTATTCTGCTCAAGTTGCTCTACTGGGGATCACTTGAGCCCAAGAGTTCGGGGTTGTGTGAACCATGATGCCACAGCACTCTACACAGGGTGACAGAGTGAGACTCTGTCTTAAAAAAAAAAAGAGAGAGAGACAAAGAGAAAGAAAGAAAGAAGAGAGAGAGAAAGAGAAAGAAAGAAAGGAAAGAAAGAAAAGAAAGTCAAGTAGTTGAGTTGAGTGTGAAGATGAATAAGTGGGAACAACAACATTCCTGGGCCACTGAAGATGCCTCAGTCACTGTTTGGAGTATTAATTGAATATTAATTAATACATATTAAATTGAATGTCATATGTCTTTGTGATATGAGGATGAGCAATAAAAGTAAATATAGGAAATAATACACAGGAAAAAATTAAACATGAGGTTATTTATCTTTTTTGTTACAATGGACTAATTCGATTTTTATTTCTCTTATTGTAGTCTACCAAAATGAATGGCTGTGAAGAATATTGTGAAGAAAACGTTAAAAGTGAAAGGTAAGAAAGTAATTTTTCAAAGTGTCTATAACACTTTCATTATCTTTTTTTTTCCAAAATTCTCTGTACATTTCCATTTTTTTCCAATAAAATGAAGTGTTGAGTAAATTATAGAAGTATGGTTGACTATTCAGAATGTTTTAAATTTTTTGTTACAAGGAGGTTCTAGTGACATGCAAAAATGAGTTTATCATACAATTAGCAATTATCTCTTAATCTTGGGGAAAAAAACGGAAGAATAGTCTAAACGGGAATATGCCAACCATAATCATAGTAATTATCTTCTTAAATTTTTAATTTTCATTAATAACAAAATGAAACCAAAGGTTAAAACTTTTTAAAAACCTACAAAAATTTTTCTTTTGGCAGTTTCTAATGTAAAATGAGATCTTTTTAGTAACCTTGTATATCCAGGAAAGGTTTTATGTGTATGTCGTTGACCAAAAAAAAGTGATTGTATGTCAGTTTTGCTTCACATTAGATCATAATCTGATAGTCAAAAGGAGCTATTTGCATTTTTTTAGAAAAGCAAATTGACAGTGTATTTTTGACTAAGTTAGACAGGGGGTATATGTTATTAATGTAGAAATGCATATACCTAGCAATTAGCAAATATCCAAAAGAGATCAATTAACAGTGACCTCTTATGCTTTGTTGGGCAAGGAGAGAGAAAGGAGTAAATTAGTGTAATCTCTTTGGGAGGCACTTGGAAACACTACTAAAATATAAATTTTTTGCACATTACTAATTTTGGGGTGTACTTTTTTATTCTAACATCTCTAAAATTATGAAGGGTCTTATAGTCATCAATATTATTTATTTTTAATGTAAACAAAATAATCCCATATCTTACAATGATAGGGGTCATAGGTTCAAAGAAATGCAGCATATCTCCTTCAACCTAGCAATTTTATTTCTAAGAATGGCTCCCACTCCCATATATGTGCAAAGACATTTCTATAAAAGAATATTGTTTTAGAGTATTACTTACTCTACACAGTTCGTAATACCCTAATAGAGACATCAAATTAGGGAGGTACTCATACAATGAAATACTAAGCAGCTGTCCAAAAGAATGAAATAAAAGGGAACGTGATGGAAGGCTCTACAGAATACATCTTGCAAACAAAGGATAGTTGCCCTTCAGGGATTCAACAAACTTCAGATTAAAATACTAAAACAAAGATAAAATTTTAAAAATTAAAAATAATACAACAGTAGAAAATAATTCAGTATAAAACATTACAGTATAACAACTGTTAACATTTATATAGCATTGTATTAGGTATTAAAAGTGATCTAGAGATGATTTATCATATATGAGAGGAGGTATGCATGTGTGTATGTATATGCCAATACTACACCCTTTCATATCAGATACTTGAGCATTCACGGGTTTTGGTATCCACCAAGAGTTCTGAAATCAATCCCATACAGATACCAAGGGATGGTTATTTAGAAAATAGAATCATTATCGCTTCTAAGCCTTTTGGCTGAGATCAAGTGTAGAAAATAGAATCAACCTCATGCATGCAGAGATTGCAAATTAAGTGGTCACTGTGACCCCCAGTGAGTTGGAGTAGAGGGAAACATCCATCACAAAAGCAGCGTAATTGCTGCCCGGTTGATATTTTGGGAGTGTTAGTCCATGTCCTGCCTTGATGGTGTACTAACGTCCTCAATGCACTCTGCTTTGTTCTCCTGAGTATCAGAAAGTGAAAAATGCATTCAGGCTTTTCCATAATCCTTTTTCATCTCCCTTAGAACTAAACTCCCACCTAGTTGCTGTTTTCTAGACATCTACCTTCCCTAGGGATGGCATCTGCTGTATACTAAGCAGCTATTCAAAAGAATGAGAAAGAACAATGAAAACTGTACAAACTTGCGTTACATGAAGTGAGTGCCCAGGGACAGGAGTGTCCTTCTGGCTTTCAGTTGCCGCAAAAGACTGTGTTCATCCATAAGGACTTCTTTAAATAAATTAAATTGCATCCATATGATGCAATAGTGGACAGCTACTGAAAAGGAAGGAGGAAGAGCTATCCTCAGATACAATTATTATCTCTTATCCACATTGAAAGATAGAAACAAACTATCACCTTCTCCATCCTAAAAGAGATTCCTTCAGTCTAACATTTAAAGACTTAGGATCTGTTTGATGGTAAATTTAAATCCATGTTAAACTATTCTGTTCCTCAGTTCAATTTACATCTACCAATAAATGTTAAGAATTGTGGATATGTAGCCAGGCATTGTGGCGGGCACCTATAGTCCCAGCTACTCGGGAGGCTGAGGCAAGAGAATCGCCTAAGCCCAGAGGATGGAGATTGCTGTGAGCTGTGACTTCACAGCACTCTACTGAGGGTGATAAAGTAAGACTCTGTCTCTACAAAAGAAAAAAAAAGAATTGTGGATTTGAACTGGTTCTTTGTACCCTCAGTGAATCCCCAACAATAATAAAAAAATAAAAAATAAATTAAAAATAAATTGTGGATTTGTTTTTTTTAATTGAATAATCTATTTTAAAATACTATAGCAATTATAGAAAAAATAATTCGAGGCCATAATATTTAAGTTTATTTGGGGGACAAAAATGGACAAAATATTACAAATATGTTTTGTTGTCATAGCTTAATTCAGAAGTCACAAGAAAGGAAGACTGATGATGATGAAGTAACATGGAGAAGTGACAAATTGCCAACAGAGAGAACAAACCACAAAGATTCTGATAAAGGCAAGAACTTTATTAGCAGTTTTTTCCTCAAAAACTATGGGTAGGAAAGCTAAATGTTTAAAAATGACAATTTTCAGAATTATATGGATGTGATATTCTAACATATATGTACATTATTTGGTGCAGAAGATTAAATCACTTAGACAAACAACAACATTTGACTAGATATTACTGGAAGCCTAAAATTCTCAGTGACTGGGAGTAAAACATATAAATAAATTTTAAATACTCTCAGTGGAAACAGGAATTCACAATTTTCCTATCCTGGACTGAGAAGTCAAGGGGCACACTTTACTTATAGTAAAAGAGATAGAATAGCTCAAAGATAAGGAAATATTATTATCCTTAAATTCCCAACCTCACCTTTTAAGATCAAGAGATTAAGATTTGGTCTGTTCTATTACTGCCTTTTCATTTTATTACTGAACCAAAGAGGAAATAAAATTCTACCTAGTGTTTTATTTATTTTGCATAAGGAAATGTTATATTAATCTAATCAAAGAACACGGTTTTGTCTTCTGAAGTGTTTGTTTTTAAAAGAAATCAACAAAGTTGAATTAATGTTCCTTGACTTAGGTAGACTGTTAGTGTATGCGTGATGGTTTTGCCCAGCACTGCAGCAAATACTCTTCTATCCAGGCTTTGAGCTCCTATTGCATTCAATTTATCTCAGCTGCAAAAGCTGGCAGTCATTTCATATGAGTGAATTTTTTATTTCCAACTAGCCTTTGTCCCAGCTACATGTTAAACTTCTTAACATGTCTTGTACCACAGTGCCTAGCATCATTGTTGCCTAACATTAGCTGCATCTTCAGAATGCTTTAATCAGGCGTGGCACTTGTAGCTCAAGAGGCTAGGGTGCCAGCCACATACAGTGGAGCTGGCAGGTTCAAATCCAGCCCAGGCTGCCAAACAACAATGACAACAATAACCAAAAAATAGCCAGGCATTGTGGCAGGCACCTGTAATCCCAGCTACTTAGGAGGCTGAGGCAAGAGAATCTCTTAACCCCAGGAGTTTTTTTTTTTGTTTTGTTTTTTGAAACAGAGCCTCAAGCCGTCACCCTGGATAGAGTGCGGTGGCATCACAGCTCACAGCAACCTCCAATTCCTGGGCTCAAGCGAGTCTCTTGCCTCCGCCTCCCAAGTAGCTGGGGCTACAGGCACCCACTACAAGGCCCGGCCATTTTTTGGTTGCAGCCGTCATTGTTGTTTAGCAGGCCCAGGCTGGATTCAAACCCGCCAGCTCAGGTGTACATGGCTGACGCCTTAGCCCGTTGAGCCACAGGCACCAAGCCAACCCCAGGAGTTTGAGTTGCTGTGAACTGTGACGCCACAGCACTCTACTGAGGGTGACATAGTGGGACTCTCTCTCAAAAAAAAAAAATGCTTTAATTAGCTAATAGACAAAATTAAAACTATGCCTATGCAGGCTCTAGCAAAAACTTTCTCCTTCTAGTTTTTTCTAGAATAATAGTTGCCTTTTGTTATAAGTCATTTCCATAGAGCAGATACTAAGTTAGACCCCTAGCTCTTATAAGATACTTGTTTGACTCAACTCCTGAAGAACCCAAGGGAATTTTTCATTTGCTTGGAGAAAACTATCAAATGCCAGAGCTGCCAACACTGAGTGCTAAAGTTGGGTGGTGAGGAGAGAAATCACCGTTCCTAGAGCAATCTCCCATGGTAAGAAATTTCTGAAGTCTCTCTTTCCATCTTTTCCCATGTGGATAGAAGCTAATTTAAATACAAAATAACAACACGAATAGATATTTTCCTCATTATAACAATGCTATCTGAGTCAAGAGAAGCAAAAAGGAGCAATATAAACTCCTTTAGAAACAGTAAATAAATAAGAGTCAAAAGCCTTAAGATCTTCTGAACAGCCAGTGAATTGTCTCCTTAAAAGTTGGATACATTGGTTCGGTGGCCATAGCACAGTGGTTACGGTGCCAGCCACATACACTGAGGGTGGCACAGTCAAGCCTGGCCCGGGCCAGTTAAACAAAAACAACAACTGCAACCAAAAAATAGCCAGACATTGTGGCACTTGCTACTATGTGGTCCCAACTACTTGAGCGGCTGAGGCAAGAGAATCGCTTAAGCCCAAGAGTTTGAGGTTGCTGTGAGCTGTGATGCCACAACTCTACTGAGGGCGGCATAGTGAGACTCTGTCTCTAAAAAAAAAAAAAAAAAATTGCGTACATGAGTTGTGCCATGGCAAAGATTTCCCTGTGTTGCTTGTGTTTGTCCTATTACTGTACCTATTACTCCTATTGCTTTATTAATCTAATTCTGTCATATTTAAAGATTACCACTTTGTAAAAATAGATAAGGTGAGAGTATCTGAAGTCATTTCATGCATCAGTTAAGTATGTTTTGGGGAGAATGGTTTTTTAAGAATCATTTGCTGCTGTCTTTCTGTTAGATCACCCCTTTCTGACAAATGAGGAGCTTGCTGCTCTGCCTGTCGTCAAAGTGCTTCCCGCTGGTAAATACACTGGTGCCAAGTTGAAATCAGCCATTCGACTCTTGCGGGGTTTACTAGATCAAGGAATTCCTTCTAAGGAGCTGGAGGTAAGTGGCTTCTGCCAATGGTTCTCTCTCAAACAAAGTTTATGGACTTATTTGTAAGGAAAATGTGTCTTTACTAGCTCAAGATTAGGAGAAATTTTGAAAATGTCTACTACTTTCCAATTCTACCTTCCAACTATAAAAGCACCAACTTATCATACTTAATTTTTCTTATGAGGATCCTAATAATATTAATTTAAAAGGATCACATTAACTACTTAGAACTGGAAAATTTTCTGAAGATTATACTCCCTGCTTCATCTGTAAGGATAAAATGTTAAAAAAAAAAAAGCCAAGTATCAATTCCAAACACCCACCAACTTCCTAATTAATACGCAATCAATATGGTTCATCATTAACAGCAGTTTCTAATTTAGTACAGCTCTAGGAGTATGCACCCCAGTTCAAAGCAGCATTGGTTCAGAGCTCTTGCTCCTGTGGTCTGCAGCATCCTCCATATGTACCACTAGGCAAAAGAGAAATGCAGCACTGTGGGTTTGAGGTTGACCTTGCCCCTCTCCTTCAACCATCTATTTATTTGCCCCCTTCCTGGGCTTTGAAGCCAATGTCCAAATTTTTTAGTACTTCTGCTATGTGCTTGTTGCTTTCTATATATTCTTCAAATTGTTAATTCCATTATACAGATTTGGAAACTGAAGCTAATAGCAATTAAGATATAATCTTCCTCTCCCCAAATCTCCATTAAATGTCACCATCGGAGAACTTCCATCACAATTCTCATAGTTTATAAGGGTTTCTCTATCATAGAAGCTTGTTAATTTCTTCAAAACATATATTACAGTATTTATTTACTTCTTCATTGTTTTTTTCTCCCAGTAGTCTATAAGGGCCATTAGAGCCATAATCTTATCTTCTTGCCCCCCGCTGTATTCGTAGGACTTATTATAGTGCTTTCCATGTGATGGGCATTCAGTATTTATTTTTTGAGTAAGTGAATGAATGAAAAGTGAGAAAGAGTTAACTTTAGACCATAGGACTATCTGACCACAACACTACCACATGGAATTTTCTCTGACCCCCAAAGATAATACTGTCAAGAAATTGTGCTCTAACTCATCACTTTAAGTCCGAGTTGTTTTTATAAATTGTACTTTTTTCTAATATATAATTTCAAATGCGTTTAAACTAGTATTAAAAATTAAGACACAAAGTGCTATCTTATAGTTGACTGAAACATGTTCAATTAAAGATACTAGCAAGTGGCTCGGTGCCCATAGCACAGTGCTTATGACACCAGCTACATACACTGAGGGTGGTGGGTTCATTCCCGGCTCTGGCCAACTAAACAACAATGACAACTGCAACAAAAATAGCTGGGTGTTTTGGCAGGTGCCTGTACTCAGGAGGCTGAGGCAAGCGAATCACTGAAGACCAAGAGATCTGCTGAGAGCTATGATGCCACGGCACTCTACCAAGGGTGACATAGTGAGACTCTGTCTTTCCCCCCCACCAAAAAAAAAGATACTAGCAAGAATATATTTTAACACTACTTTATCAAATCAGTATTGATTTCAGGCTTATTTAGGACATCTCTGTTTCTTTTTTTTTTTTTTTTAAGACAAAGTCTCACTTTGTCTCCCTTGGTAGAATGCCATGGCATCATAGTTCACAGCAATCTCAAACTCCTGGGCTTAAGCAGTTCTCTTGCCTTAGCCTCCCAAGAAGCTGGAAGTATAGGTGCCCGCCACAACATCTAGCTATTTTTAGAGATGAGGTCTGGCTCAGGCTGGTCTTGAACCAATGAGCTCAGGCAATCCACCCCTCTCAGCCTCCCAAGTGCTGGGAGGATTATAGGCATGAGCCACTGTACCTGGCAACATCTCTATTTCTTAACACTAAAAATCAGCAGCTAAGACCGCTACCACCTCCTTCTGCTGCTGCTCCTGGTGGTGCTTGTGTACTTGTTTGGTGCAGACCTGGTACCTCTTTTGTGACAGGGCTGAGGAGACTCGGGCACTTGCCATGACAGATGAAAAGCCTAAGGAAGGAGTCAAGAGTGAAAACAATACATAAATTTAAGGTAGCAGAACAGGATGGTTCTGCAGTGCAGTTTAAGATTAAGAAGCATACACCACTTAGTAAACTAACGAAAGCCTATTGTGAATAACAAGGTTTGTCAATGAGGCAGATCAGACTCTGAATTGATGGGCAGCCAATCAATGCAACAGACAGTCCTGCACAGTTGGAGATGAAGGATGAAGATACAATTGATGTGTTCCAACAGCAGACAGGATGTGTTTACTAAAGAGGGAACCTGCTAGTTTACTCCAGAACTCTGTTATTATAGACCAAGATGACATTCTCAGTTAGAAAACTGCAACCAAATTGCAGTTTTCTAACCACATCCTGACTACTACAGTATAGTTTTCTCTATTCTTTTCATTTTCCCCTTCCCTATTCCTTTATTGTACATAAAGTAACTGGTGTATGTGCACAAGCATATTGCATTTTTTTAAAACTAAATGGCCGGCGATATGTTTTGATTGACATAAGGTGGAGATGGGTTGGGGAAAGATATTGGTTCTAGGAAAATACCCCCTTTTCTCCATTCGTGGTGTGCTGATCTGCTCTTATCTTTATATTCCAGTAAGTTATTTTGCTCTCACTGTTTTAACAAAACAACATGAAAAACCTTTCATACCTTGTTCAATTAGAGAATTTTAATGTTTTCATTTATTATTGTAAAACCAAGGACAATTTTATAACTTTTTTATGCATAGCTGTTACAGGTAAGGTAATCTGTCTTTAAATAGAGATAAATTACTCTAAAAAAAATGAATCCTAGATAGTATTCCCTTTAAGTCAAGCATCTTGTTGTTTAAATAAACTCGTTTAAAAAAAAAATCAGCAGCTAATTTCCACCTTATACATTTAAAACATTTGCAGGTAGTACTAAATTACTGCTTATTTCAACAAATTTAATTTTATTGCCATTTTGGCTTATAGAATCTTCAAGAATTAAAACCTTTGGATCAGTGTCTAATTGGACAAACTAAGGAAAACAGAAAAAAGAACAGATATAAAAATATCCTTCCATGTAAGTTTCAATTTTGTTTCAAGTTGAATATGTGCTTAATATAATTTAAACTGATTTAAAATGTCTATGCCAGTTTAACCTACCTGTCCCTCATACAAACATGTGCATAAACACACATTCAGAGATTTGCATTGGTAAAAAATAAATTTAGATATTTAATATGGATTCCATTTTAAATTATATGTATTCTGAAAATTAATTAGTCTTAGATATCTGTTAAGATATTCCTGATAATAGCCGGGCGTTGTGGCAGGCGCCTGTAGTCCCAGCTACTCAGGAGGCTGAGGCAAGAGAATCACCTAAGCTCAAGACCAAGGGCGATAAAGTGAGACTCTGTCTCTACAAAAAAAAAAAAAAGATATTCCTGAATTTTTACTAGCTTAATATTAAAGATTAGTGATGCCATATCATTAATTTTAAAGTCTTTTTTTAAAAAAGTATGAGTTGGCTTCTGGATGAGCTTTTTTTTTTTTTTTTTTTTTTTTGATTCTTACATCACAATCACCATCAATTTCTTCCATTGATTTTTAGAGAAATGTCTACAGTGATTAATTGCTGTGCAAATGCATATACATACATGTGCAGTGGTACCACCACACTATATTACACTTTGAATCATTTCAGATACCAGAAGGAAATATAAGCAATTATTTTTACCATGTTTTATCCATTTCTCCAACCAACAGTGTGATATTTTTAAACTATGTATGAATATATGTAGCCCAGCAGTTCAAGGCCAACATTGGCAACATAGCAAGAACCCTGAAAAACAATAATAAAAATGAGAAGGAAGTGTTTGTAATTTCATCTATGATTATGAGGAATTCCTCAAGATCTTTGATTTGTGCTATTTTTAAGACTCTTGTATAAAATACATAATTTATATAGATGACTGTTTTGTGGTGGGAAATTCACAGATGATGCTACAAGAGTGCCTCTTGGAGATGAAGGCGGTTATATTAATGCCAGCTTCATTAAGATACCAGTGGGGAAAGAAGAGTTTGTTTACATTGCCTGCCAAGGACCTCTTCCCTCAACTGTTGGAGATTTCTGGCAGATGATTTGGGAACAAAAATCCACAGTGATAGCCATGATGACCCAAGAAGTAGAAGGAGAAAAAATCAAATGCCAACGTTATTGGCCTAACGTCCTAGGCAAAACGACAATGGTCAATGACAGTCTTCGGCTGGCCCTTGTAAGAATGCAGCAGCTGAAGGGCTTTGTGGTGAGGGCAATGACCCTAGAAGACATTCGGGTAAGCAGATTTAATCTTTCCATTTAGCCAGGCATATCTTGGACTGGATTCAAAAGCTGGCGTATTCCGAGCCTGGAAACTTTCTGTGATTATACCACCGGTATTTCTAGAAAGACAGTGATTTCCCGGTTCCCACTGAAATGGAACTATTCTTTCTTTGTATAAGTTTAAATGTGACTCTCTTCATGAATTCTGCCAGATAGTTTCCTCCAATATGTGCTGTATTAAAATGAAGATGAAAGCTCAGGACTTTTAATGTGGTCATTCATCATCCTTTGCTTAGTGATAACGCATAATGGCTCAGAAGCTACCTGCTAGACACTGGGTTTTTTCTTTAAGATCAAACCTCTAAATAAACTCAATAAAACTTTCTAAAAACCTGTAGGTAGAAAATATTCCCTCTTAAAGACTTATTTAGGTATATTTGAATTATTGTAGCATAAACAGTTGTCATTCAGGTAATTCATACTGAATTAATTGAGGCTGAATTAGATAAGTGATCATACCTTTAAGTGAAGCTGCTGCTGTTTCCTAACCTCCCACACTCCCTCTCCTTACCGCACTGCTGTTCCTGGTAATCCTAGTTAGTTGTGAGTGGAGTGTCTCCTATTAGAAATTACAAAGTGATTTTACTTCTACAGAAACGAAGGACATCAATTCAATTCTATTGGTATCATGTAAACATAGCCTGAGAATTTCCTTTATGATTTTTGATGTGTGATTTTACAATATATTAAAATTTTTAATCTCTTTATTGATTTATACTCTTTTTATTGATTCACCTATTACTGAGTCAGTTGTTCATTATTACTCAAATGATTTGTTCGTTTAATCCACACATTTTTACAGAACTCAAATCCTGTTATGGGCTCCAGGGATTCAGCAGTTAACAGCACATACAAAAGAAATTCCTGGTCTTAGAGAGCTCACTTTCTAATGAGAGATGCTAGTGTAGATAGTGCTGTAGAAAAAATACAGCAGGGGAGGAAGGTTGGTTGGGGGAGAGTGAGAAGTGTCTAATTTTCAACAAGGAGTGAGGGAGAGCCTAAGAAAGTATATGGGGAAAAGCTGAAGGAGTTGAAGGAGCAACAGAGGGGTACTGGGGGCAAGCAGGCCATTCAGAAAGAGAAATGCAAAGGCCCTGAGATCAAACTGTGCCAGTGTA
The DNA here is from genome assembly GCA_963574655.1 of Perodicticus potto. Taxonomy (NCBI): domain Eukaryota; kingdom Metazoa; phylum Chordata; class Mammalia; order Primates; family Lorisidae; genus Perodicticus; species Perodicticus potto. The sequence goes on from CAUYRH010120281.1 coordinate 22,634, forward strand.
TTTAAAGGACCACAAAGAAGGCCATTTGGCTGGAGTCAAGTGTCCATGGGGTAGAACAGGAGGTGATTAGATCTGAGAGGAAACGTGGCCAGATTATGAAGCATGTGGAGGCCATTGCAGTGACTCTGACTTTCATCTAGAAAGAGTTAATTGTACGAACAATATAACATGCCAATTATCTACCTATTCTGTTGTACAATTTCAGACAGGAGAGGTCCGACCTATTTCTCATCTGAATTTCACTGCCTGGCCAGACCACGATACACCTTCTCAGCCAGACGATCTGCTCACTTTTATCTCTTACATGAGACACATCCACAGATCAGGCCCAATCATCACTCACTGCAGTGCTGGTATCGGACGTTCGGGGACCCTGATATGCATAGACGTAGTTCTGGGATTAATCACTCAAGATCTTGATGTGAGTACTTGATATAGGCTGAATGAGCATTTGGTAGAAATAATAATGGAATCTAATTTTAAATAGTATGTTGTCATCTTGAGATTTGTTTATGAGTTCAATGCCTTCATTTTCTCATTATTTAAAATTATATTTTAGTGAACATTGTTATTCAAGACTGCATAGCTATACTCAAGAAAAAATAATACTTCAATTTTATATTGTTTTACTGAGTTTTTTTTTTAAACCATATATTCAAGAACCTCTTAAGCAGTATTACATTTAACCCTATATAGTGTTTAGGCTATATAAGATAAAATCAATATTGTTATCCCACTTTAGGGGTAGAATTTTTTTTTTTTTTTTTTAGAGACAGAGTCTCACTTTATCACCCTGGGTAGAGTGTCGTGGCGTCACAGCACACAAAAACCACAAAATACAGGAAGTATTCGATTATTTTTCCTAATCCACCCCATTAGCTGGGTCAAAACGCGCCCACCATTTTTTGTTGTAGTTTGGCCGGAACCGAGTTCGAACCTGCCACCCTCTGTATATAGGGCGGCGCTCTACCCACTGAGCAACAGGCGCCACCCAGAGATAGAAACATCGAAACATAAAAGAAAGTATGTTTTTAAAGTGGAAAGCCTTGGGGGTAGCCAGGTGTTGTGTTGGGCACCTGTAGTCCCAGCTACTTGGGAGGCTAAGGCAAGAGAATCACTTAAGTCCAAGAGTTTGAGGTTGCTATGAGCTGTGACACCACAACACTCTACACAGGGTAACATAATGAGACTCTCTCCCCCACCCCCCAAAAAAAGCCTGGCAGGGTTTTGTTGTTGTTATTTATGAGTACTAAATGTATATTGTTATGCAAAATAATGCTAAATAGTCTATCTCTAAACAATTATTCTGGCTCAGTGCCTGTGGCTCAACAGGCTAAGGCGCCAGCCACATACACCTGAGCTGGCAGGTTCAAATCCAGCTCCGGCCTGCCAAACAACAATGATGGCTGCAACCAAAAATGGCCAGGCATTGTGGCGGGTGCCTATAGTCCCAGCTACTTGGGAGGCGGAGGCAGGAGACTCGCTTGAGCCCAGGAATTGGAGGTTGCTGTGAGCTGTGATGCCACAGCACTCTATCCAGGGTGACAGCTTGAGGCTCTGTCTCAAAAAAAAAAAAA
>CAUYRH010120282.1:0-16311 GCA_963574655.1 Perodicticus potto
TTATTAAATCATAATTGTGTACATTGGTGCAATCATGGGGCACAATGTGCTGACTTCATATACAATCTGAAATATTTTCATTGAACTATTTAACATAGCCTTCATGCCCTTTTAATCACTATATGAAGACATTTATATTCTGCGTTTAGTAATTTTCACTTGTACCCTTGTAAGATGCACCGTAAGTGTCATCCCACCAATCACCCTCCCACCACCCATCTCCCCCTTCTCCTCCCCTCCCTTGCCCCTTTCCCCATTTCTTGTGCTATAACTGGGTTTTAGCCTTCATATGAGAGCTATAGATTAGCTTCATAGTAGGGCTGAGTACATTGGATACTTTTTCTTCCATTCTTGAGATGCTTTGCTAAGAAGAATATGTTCCAGCTCCATCCATGTAAACATGAAATTATTTAGATGCAAAACGTCTTTTTATGCATCTAAATAATTATAAGGACATACTATAATTTCTAATGTCCTCTAAGCATTAGAAATTTTAAATAAAAGCTTTATAGCTTCTTTTGTAAATATGGTCAATGGAATCTAAATTTCAAAGTAATTTGATATCCACCATCCACTATTTTTAAACTACATGAACAAACTCTTGCAGGAAAAGTTTTACATCATTTATTTCACTCATTAAATTTTCATTTCCATTATATTTTTCTGTAATATAAATATGGGCATGTACTTAAATTTAATTCTCTAAACTAACACATGATAGTTTAAATATTCTGCTCTATATTTTGAATAATTACTTGTGAATTGTTATCATTGCAATAATTGCCATTACACAATGGAACAAAAATAACAATGCTAACAAATTTTAATAATTATATGAAAAAACATATTTTATTGAAAAATGCACTCAGTGAAATGAATGGTTTTTTTGTCTATTTCTTATTTTTCCTTTTTCCTCTTTATTTTCTTTTAGTTCTTATGTCCCTGGATGAATATTCCTTATGGCTAAAATGAAAAATAATTTAGCATCAATTCTATTCCTATTTTTTGGTTATATAAGTTCAAGCACTTGGAAAATTCATCTACATAAATAGATGGAAATAGAGTGATATTGTTATTACATAGTTAATCAATTATTTGAACTCTTTTCCCATTAAACTCTGGAAATCATACTATAATCTATCATCAATAATTACTTTTAATGTTCTATAAGCCGACAATTGGATTAAGTTCTCCTTCAACTGGGTTTGAAATAGAACAAAAGGAAATTGGAAATCAATCTGACTTTGTTACCAAGTCATTAGCATGGACTTCTTTTCCCATTTCTGAGGAGCAAGGTACCACGGGATAGTAAAAAATGTCAGGGAATATGCCTTTGAGCAATAAAATGGCTTCTCCCCCAAAGAGCTAAAGGGCCAGTGGATTCCTTGGGTGAGTGGAAGGAGAGGAAGAGTATAGTCTGTGATGCTGTGAGCCCCTGTGCCACCCCAAGAAAACCAACTAAATGTTTACACTTTATTTTTTTAAGGGAATATATTCATTTATTATAAATCAACATTGCTTTTTTTCTTTGCAGTTTTTGGCTAGGGCTGGATTTGAACCTGCCACCTGCAGCATATGGGACTGGCACCCCACTCCTTTGAGCCACAGGCACCACCTGATCAACATTGCTTTTTTATAGAAAGAAAGAGAAAGAGAGGCTGGAAGAAAGGGAGGGAGGGAGGTATTAGGTGTTTCCATCTTCAAATAATAGAATTGTGAAGGTGAAAAGGCCTTAAAAAATAATCTAGCCTAGTAATTCCCAGCGTCTTTGAATATGAAGCCATATTTTTATCATACGTATTTTTTTTTTTCAGGACCCCATGTCATGGCAGTTATTGCTTTAGTAAATATTGATCACAATATGTACAAAAAGCTTTATAATTTAGTGATTTTAAAAATTAAATTTATATTTTATTATAACCATTATATCTATATGCATTTGAAAAATTAGTGCACATATGCAGATAACATATGACATTCTGGCTGCGGGGAGTAAAGATTAAGATTTGAAAACCTTGTGAAGAGGAGAGAGATGGCTGACTAGAGACGTCACTTGCCAGACTGTGCTGGAGGGAAGTTAGGGTTTCTGACAAGGCCAGGGCAGAGGAGAAACAGCTCAGACATGGCATAGGGAGAAGTGCTGGGCCCATCAGTGACCTCACGCAGGAAAACTGGGAAGCAGAGAAGGGAGAAGAGAAAGGAAAGGAGATATTGGAGAGGATCAAATCCAGAGAGGCCTGAAGCCCAGTGAAGGGGTAAGGAGAGGTTCCAAACTTGATAGAACACTGGCCGCCAAATGTTTACCCTTTAGTACATAAAGCACTGGAGAGAATGGCTTCTTGGCTGGCCAGTAAGAAGCCAAAGTGTGTTGAGGAAATGAATAGGGGAGACGACACAGGGGTGAGGGTGTGAATCAGTTAAGGAGATTTATTTTCCTCTGGAAAGTTTCTAACAAATTCACATTAAAAAAATAAATAGTTAACAATGGAAGAAGAATGGTAAATGAGACTTGATGCCTGGCCTCTGGTAGGACAATAATAGAAATTTCTCAATGAACAAATGGGCAAAGGAGATAATTGGGAATTATTCTTTCCTGGGGAATCAATTTCTGGGGCCATCATATACACTGGTTTTATGGTTTATGAGAGAAATGCTATGTGGTTTGCAGGATACTATGTTTGTCCTCAACCCCAAATTATGGGTATAAATGGAAACTTTCCAAGTGGGCCCAGTAGTGGGAAGTGAATATTAATTAGCAAGTGTTACTTTGAGAACTAGAATACAGATTGTTTGTAGAGAAAGATGAAGTTAGAATGTTAATAATTCCATGGCGTATGCAGAAGTTACCCCTTGGATTTTGAAATAGGATTGACATAATGGTGACATAAACAGAAGGCCAAGGTTTTAAAATATGTGGGCACCTTATTACCCCACAAGGTACTTGTAGTAGAGAAAGCTAGTAATCTACTCCAAAGGGCTCATGCTCTATAATATGGAGACGTTTTTGGTGGATGATTGCCCAACCTGGTTCAACATATTTCAGCTCAACTTTATGTCAGGTCTGGCTGTGATCAAATTCTCTCCAAAAAGATGTGAATGGAAGTGATATATGTCACCTTTCAGCTGGGGTGTTTAATGAGCAGATGAACTTTCTCCACTATCTCTTTGTCCATTTGCTGGTTAGAAACAGAAGACTTTGATGGGGTATATCATAGCACCCAGGGCATGTTGGGGCCACAGATCACAGGTATGAGGAAAATTGCTACTGACCAGGAATTTCTCATGTTGTTACAAGAATAACAGTAAAAGTTCATGATATTTAACAATCAAAAGGTTGGGCTTACTTGTTATAGCAGATAACATTGCCCTAATAAAAGAGAGGTGTAAATTGAAAAAATATATATACACACACACGTACACACAGAGAAGGTGTCAAAAATTGTATACACATTTTAAGAAAGGAAAAAGTATTAAAATAATAATACTCAATAACAATAACAAGATGAACACTAGTGATGGTGAGTACCTTTGGTATTTGCAGAAGTCAAGTGTGACATGAATATTACACATTTAATGCAGCTTTTTCTTTCCTTAAAATGTGCAAGTTATTTTGGCACTCTGTGCACACACACACCAACGTACACCCTATATTTTTCTGTGTATAATGCACTCCCATGTATAATGCATACCCACATTTTTGCCCAAACATTCAGAAAAAAAATCATTCACTTAATTTTTATGTACGTATGTGCATATGTATGTAATTATTTTCCAGGTTAATATGGGGATACATATGATTAGCTTACACCATTTGCATTTATAAGGTAAAGTCCACCTTATAGTTAATGAACCGTGGAAGATGTATACCATGGACTATTATTCAGCCAAAAAGACAATGGAGACATTTCAAGTTTTTAAAGGAGGGTGGAGTGGCTTTGAAGTCATACCTCCTTCTCCCATGAGAGGCTTGAGGCATGAAGCCAGCCCCTGGGAGAAGTCAGGAGTGAGACCAGGCAGCAGGTGACAGGGGTCCAGGTGACCTGTGTACCTGACCTCTAACTATCGCTTCCAAAGCCACCCTCATCTCCACATCTTCCCATTTTCCTTTCTCATCCATGTCCGTCAGTGGCAACGTGTCCATGGCCACTCCACTGAGAACCCCAGTGGGATTATTTCTTGGGAAGCTGGTGTGAGGGGTCAGGGCTGGCTCTGCCTGCCCTGGGCTCCTGACGGTTGACCTCTGCTCTCTCCACCTGCCTCATCCCTCACACAGCTGCCCTTTTGTTGCAGCTGCAGTGCCTTCCTGGTGACGGGGTGGCCGGGAGGAGGTATTGCATGTAGGGGGTGCAATTACCATATTCCAGGGCGTCATTTTACATATGGATGTTGTTATTGCTTTCTGAAGTTACACTTTTAATGCATAAGTATAAATAAAGGAAATAAAAACTAATCTAGATACAGAATTAGTACCACCCATATATAATGCACATCCTATTTTTTCCTTAAAAATTTAGGTAAAAAAGTCCACATTATATATAGCAAAATACAGCATATAGAGACCGAAAACCACTTAAGTAAATTAATGGATGATAGGTTTATATTTATACTCAAAGGAGTATAAAATGTTTATGTTTAAGGAAACCTAAGGTGAATGTGTGCCTTCCTTTTTTCTACTGACTTCAGGTGAATTAGAACATGCCTCTTTTCCTATCAGGGCATTACTGAAATATGCTAACTTTCTAAACACCTGCAATTAAAGATGTTTGAAACACGGAAGTCAACTATGGATTCTAACACATTATGGATCATTCTTTGGAAAATGTTGTCACTCCAGCATGTGTCAAAGAAACAAAGCAGCACGCTGCATTGTGGAAATGATTAAGAATTAGCAGCAGTGCTAGAGCCCCAGCTCCTAGAGAGAGGAGAACAGTTGTTCTGGCGGCCGTGTCTGTAATTGCATTTGGGTAGCACTGCCTCTGCCTCTGGCCACATCCTCAATAGGCAGTGGAGGGCCCTGACGGTGGAGTCCACCACTCATCTGTCTTTATCCAACCTTCCTTCCCAAAGGCCAAGGTTATTGATGCCCTAACAAGAACACCGACAGGCCGTATCAAACTTCTGTTTAGAGCCCACCAATGGCAGAAGAGCAATAACTTTCCATGCAGTTTATCCAAATGCCTTTAAATACGTGAGTTTTAATGTTGACTGACATAAAAGGAATCTCTTGAAGTCTTAATATTTTTGTTTGGGGTAAGGAGAGAGGAACAGAACAAAGAATGCCAGTCTGTCACCCCCACCAGAGCTAACTGACAGAAAGCAAGAGAGAAATCAAATAACCTTCGAGTTAGCGATGGTTTGGCACGCCATTCTAAAATTACAGATATATTCAGCTAACAAAACCTCTGAAGTCTGCTGCATTTTGAAGAAGTCATTTTTGATTACACCCCGAGAAAATCACATCCAGCACACATTATGGTTATGTGGAGTGCAAGTAAGTTCCAATTGCTACGATCCTCCTAAATTCAAAAGCATTAGGAATTCTTAGAGCACAACGATTGCAGTTAAACAACAGTAGGGCAGAGCACATCAGCCCTGCAGTCTACGCTTCAGTCTATAATCCAGATGTCGTCTTTAAATGCTGCCAACACTGCATTTCCCAGACTTTTTTTACAATCTGACAAAACCTTTGACCATATTGACCCGATGCTTTGTAAACAAAGCCTTGCTTTGCTCTTGTGTGAGTGTCAACCAAGCGGACAGCTGGATCATCCCAGAATCTCTCAGCTTTCACGATCCTGACTTTGCTACTGTAACAAACAATCCCCAAATCTCTGGTTTATTTCTCATGCACATTTTATGTTATCTGTGAGTTCTATTATATATCTTCATTCTAGGACGGAAGCAGAAAAGAGCCAAAGAATCAGAGACGTGAGATAAACACTTAGTGGTGTGGAAATCCTCTCTGCTCAGGTGTGGCCCACAGAGCTTCTCACCTCACACCTGCTGGTCAAAGCCAGTCTGACAGTGTGGGGCAGGGGAGGGACTGAGAGTTGACAATAACAATGCCCCACTGCACCCTCTTTCCCACAAAGATTCCCTCTGTGCAACATCCATCATCCTCTGGGGGAGGAAAACGCCCCCGAACCCCCTTTGGTCAGAGCCCAGGGTTTTATGTAATCTCTTCCTCTGACTCCACCTTATCTGGAGACCTATGAACACTACTACGAAAAAAGAAACAACAGTAATAAAAGGGTCTTTAAAGAATACTGTCATGATAAACTCCCGTTTGTAAAGGCCCAAAATAGGCAGGGGCCATACCTCCATCATACCAGTCCCTCCCAGAAATAGTCTGTCTCCCTACCTTGGGGTAAGATTTTTTTGTTTCTCTAATCCTTTATAGGACTTGCTGATATTTCCAACGTGAAATCTATCATAATGTGGAAGAAATCTATCCTAGCTTTTCTCAGTGTTGTTGAAATTCAGGTTAAGCTTTTTGTGAGTGCTACAATTACTTTCTAAAACACTTAGTTTGGGATCTTCCCACTGCAGGGGCTGGGTATGGTCTGCTGAATATTTTCTTCTGAGGCTAACAGTGGGACCAGCACATAAGCCCAAAGTTTGAGATATTATGCATAGCATAATTATCTGATTATGTAACTTTAATTCCCAAGGTGAAAACTCATCGTTGTTTCCAAGCAATGATTAATGATCTTTGCCTTTTCTTTTAACATGTTTCGGTCTCAAAGGTTGAAACCATCATTTTCTGGTGTGCCTCCCTTTCCATTCTGTATAATGGTGAGATTCAATCACATCCCTAATCTGCAGAGGAGGCTGGCGGGCTGGAGAAAGTGAGCAGAGCATGTTCCGGGTCTAGCCTGAAGACCACCAAATGAAGAGATGGCATTTCACGTGGCACCCTGGGCAGCGGAGGGCAGGGACAGCTGAACTTTCTGTATCTTTGATTTTCTTTTTCCCAACCTATTTTTGCTCCCTTATCTCGCTCCAGCAGGCAGCATAAGGAAGCTGGGAAGTTCAGAACCCAAATAATGGAAGAAACACTAGGGCTTCTACCGCACGTGCTGCCTTCTTAACTGTGTGCTGCTACGTGTGGGTACAACTTTCTCAGTGGATTATAAAGGGCAGAGATCTTGCACCTGTGTGTCTCTGGGAAGGAGCCTTTTATTTGACTTTTAAAGCTTAATAAACAAGTACCAGGAGAAAGATGAGTTGGCAAAAAAAAAAAAAAGAGAGAAAGAAAGAAAGAAAGATGAATTGGAATGAGACTAGTTTTATCCATAAACTTAAAATGAGGTCCAAAGTTGATAGTTCTTGTTAGCCTCAGATCAGCGGTAAGCTGATCAGCTCTGGCACGTAAGGACCCTGGGGAAGCGCTGAGATCTGCCCCCAATGCCTCTGTCCTATGTGCTCATTTTGGATCTTTTTTCTTTGGGGAGCCCTCTTTTGTACCATAATCACCTACCCCACCCCCCATCACTCCACACGCACCCCTGGCCTTCCAGACCATCCGTGAATCTCAGATTTCCGGGAGGAGTAAATCATCTCACGACCAATCCTTCTCTTCCTTTAACAATCAACGTGAGAGCCACTTGAGCATCCTGAGTGACAATGGCACGGTGGCGGCTGATGACTGCCTTTATAAAATCAGCCCCATAATGCTGCCTATTCTTCTACTCTGTCCCTCTCTAATTTTTGCCATCTTGCATTTTATACTTTAAAGGAGACACTTCGCCCTTCATGCTTTGGCCTATGGTCTTGTGGCCAAAAGTGATAAAAAAGAAAAGAAAAGAAAAGACCTGACCTTAGTGTTTATGAAGTGCTTATGAAGCCCTTGCAATATTTTCATTTTAAAGAGGAAGGAGGGGTGTGCTCACTTCCAAGAGGAGACAGATCTTCTGTAGTCAGGAATTTTTTCCAGGGAACACAAACGGCTTACATTCATTCAAACAAATATTCCTGATCACTGAATATGGGCTTGATGTTGTTTTCAGGACAAAACAGACCAAAATTCTCCTCCCCTGGAGTTCACTTACTCATGAAAGGAGATTGAGAAGAAACACAATAAAAGTAAGGTAGGTATTTTGTCCCAAGCTGATATGCGCTCTGGAAGAAAAAGTACAGCTTAGTAAGGGGGACTAGGCTTAGGGGGAGGAGGAATAATTTACATCAGACAGTCAGGTGGGTATCACTGAGATGGTGGCGGGGGACAGAGACTGGAAGGAGGTGAGAGCATGTAGTCAAGCGTCTGTCTCCTCCTTGATGTTTGCTGACAGCTTTCAAGCCCCACTCTTCTCTCCCCTTTTCTGCCCTCCCCCCAATGTGGACAAGTTGATGGTGCCAGGACAAGTTCAAGCCGCACAAGCTCAACCCCTGTTGGGAGGAGACCATGTGGCCTATGTGGTCACACAAGGCCTCATGTTCACATCCACACTTAGCTTAATGCCCCAATGTTAACATCTTTAAATTCTTAATCACCTGTGAACCAGGGACCCCACGTTGCCACTTTGTGCTCACGCTGCAGACTTTACAAGCAGTTCTTTCCCCATGTCCTGGAGCAGAACGCCGAGGAGTTATAATATCCAAATTCAAACCCTTCCTTTCAGATCGCTAACAAAAATATCGCCTTTTAGTCTTTGAGATGATCGTGATGGTAACATCTGAGACATTTTAAGACAATTATAGATTCAGATGAAGTTGTAAGAGAATCTTCAGAGAAGTCAGGCACACTTTCTTTACTTTCTTTTGGTGGTAACATCTTGCACCAAAAGTAACTTTGCTCAGGGCAATGTGGAGAGAGTATCCTTTCTGTAACACCAAAATATGTAGGGAAGTGGGTCTCATTTTCCTCTTGATTTGTGTCCAAGTGTTAGGATTCTAGACACTAATCTCCCAAGTGACGTTTTACACAAATAGTCAAATAGTCTGCTCCCCCTTCTCTACTTCGCTCACCCTCTCTTATTTCACCACTCTGCAAAAGCTGTCCATGTCAAGGGCCCCAGTGACCTGGGCGTGGTTAGATCCCATGGATGACTATTTAGCTGGGTCCTCAGCAGCGCCGATGGTTAATTTCTGTCCCTTCCTGGAGGTGCTCTTACTGCTGTCTTCTACACACGGGCTAGATTTCTCCCTACCCCACTGGACACTCCTAAATTCATTGCTCATTTCTCCTTTTCCCCCAAATTTGGAGCCCAGCGGTTCAGTTTTTGCCCTTGGCTCTTCTCACTCAAAGTTTTCATCCAGACTCCCAAATCCCTCTCTGGAATTTCAGACTTTCCTACCCAGCCACCTGCCCAAGGAATTCTTCATATCATCATTTGAAGAATTGGTGGGAAGGGGAGTAGCAAAGGGAGTACCCCACCCAAGAGCAGGGTCCTCCAGCTCAGGCTCTGAGAATCCTTCTTGGGGGCAGCAGTCAGGGGCTGCCCTGGTCGAGGGCACAGAACAGGAGGAGAGAGCCTTGTCCTCTGCCATCTCCAGACTTGTGCCTCAGGGCACTGGGAAAGAACCCTGGAGCCAAGAAAGCCCCGCAGATGAAGATGATCGCACCAGGAAATGGCTCGTATTGTCCCTCCTGCTACAGAAAGAGAGAGCACATGCTCATGGCAGAAAACTGCCAAAATGGAGAAATCCACAATGAAAAATGTGAGAATCATTCATCTGGGTGCTGTTCCTGATCCATGGATCCTCCGTCTGTGCATTCAACCAAATGGGGCTCAAAATATTGCAGAAAATATGGATGGTCGCATCTGTATCAAACACGCACAGACACCTTTTCTTCTTGTTGTTACGCCGCACACAATACAGTCTACCATCTATTTGTGTGGCATTTACATTGTATTAGGTGTTTAATAACCTAGAGATGATTTGACATGTACAGGAGGATGAGGGTAGGTTTTACTCAAACACACGTACTATGTTATTTCAGAAGAGGGACTTGAGCCTCCAGAGATTTGGGAATCTGGGAAGAGTCCCAGAGCCCATCCTCCATGGACACCAAGACTGACTGTACAGTTCCAATTGTTTTTTGAAACTATGTGTGTGTTGTTCAATACATACAAAATTAGGATTATATACCTTACATATTGCTTTCTAGCCCATAGTGCTCACTTATGTTACAAAATTGTTACATTATAAACCATTTTTATAAATACGTCATGTGCAATTTTCCATATGTTGATGTAGGCCGTTAAAAGAGTGAGATTCAAGAGGTTTCATCATAGCCACTAATGGATGGAATAAAATTTTCTCAATTATTCTTCTGCTGTGAGATATTTATGTTGCTGCCATGGCATTACTGCAGATAAGAATTTCATGCAGCAATCTCCTTTCCTAACTTTTGTAAAACTTTTTTTAGTATTCCTTTTAATTAATTTGGAATGAGATGGTATGCTCCTTTTAAAATCTCTTGCTAAGTACTTTCTTTCATCACATTTATACAACTTTACATGCCTATCACTCCACCAGTCAAATAAGAAGGCAAAATACATAATTGATCATCTTTGTCAATTTGATAGATGAAAATAATATCCCATTGTTATTTCAGTTTTTAATTTTTTAGAATGTATGTGTGAAATCTATTTCATTTCTCCTTTTATGTGTTGTACTTCATTCCTCTTTTGTTTGGGAGTTTTCTTTTGTTAAGCACTCTTAACATAGATAGCATCACCTAGATGATCCATCAGTATCTTGACAGTACAAAGTCCCTTTTGCTTTAGAGACCTAATCAATCACAGGAGCTCAGTGGCCCCCATGATTGCTTGGAATTGGCTCACTCCAGCATCCTCTGTGAGTTACTCCTGGGAGTCCCCAGGGGAATGCCACATGTATGCCAGCAAGCCTAGTTAGGGAGCTGCTGTGTCACCTGCTCTGTGGCTTCCTCTGTCACCTTGCTCTGGTTCCCACCTGTCCACACCCACTGTCAGGATATTGTATTGAGCAGTCACGTTGCTGCCACCAATAGTCAGTAAATCCCTGAGGGAGTCAATGGGAAAATGTCTTGGGTGGTGAAAGAGTTGTGTTAATCCTGCAAACTCTGTGATGCCTACCTTCAGGGTGCAAGAATGTTCCAGACTCCCAGAGATGGGGAGTGTGCTCTTTCCATAATTTCATGGCATACGTGATTCCCCAGGCCAAGAAGCAGCTCTGTGAACACAAGTCTCAGGAACAATCCTCTTAAGCTCTGGTCTCTTGCCTAAGGTACAGTCCACAAACTTTAACCTCCTTTTTTGAGCTTTGCTTTCTCCCTACTTCCCATCCATGTAACTGTCCTTAGTTTAGGATGTCCTTCCCACCCATGTAACTTTCCTTTTACTATTTCGCATAGTAGAGGATGTGATGCATTACTGGGATTTGCGTGAAAAAGTGAGTTCCTGGGGAAGGGGAGGTAGAGCCCCTGCGTATACCTAAGAGCCTCTAGTACCCAGCTCAAAGAGCCAAGTACGCAGGCATGTTGATCCTTTATCCCCGACAAATGCTGCAACATTGTCTTCCAGTCTGTTGCTTCCATTACAATTTACTGGGCTGAAGTGTGGAACTCAGCTTGTGTCTTCATGAATAAAATTAGGGGGCTGACCATTGTTTATGGAAATACTCTCCACTAGACATCGGGAAGCTCCCCCCACTGTAGAACACCTAGGAAGCCATCCTATAGAAGATAAAAATAACCTTCTTTAAAATGCACAGCTGAGCTCATAAGAAAGTAAGGAAACTCCCAAGGACCATAAATAAATAAAGAAGGAAAATTCTCCCAGTTGCATTGGGTGAGCTGGCGGAGGCGGTAAGTGGAGCTTGCCTGTCCTGGTAACCAAAAACCACAAGGACTGGATTTTAGTGGTCATAGGAGATGAGTTCTGGGGTATGCAAGACCATGTGATGAAAATGCCCCCGGTCCCATGGAAGCCAGCTCTGTTGGGCACGTCTGGAGAGTGAAAACATAAAACACCTGCATTATCAGCGAATGAAGGAGTTGTCTTCTCCTGGGCTCCTGGGTTGAAAAATGCTTTCCTGGGCAGTGCCTGTGGCTCAGTGAGTAGGGCGCCAGCCCCATATGCCAGAGGTGGCGGGTTCAAACCCAGCCCTGGCCAAAAACTGCAAATAAATAAATAAAAAGAAAAGAAAAGAAAAGAAAAGAAAAGAAAAGAAAAAAACAGCATCAGGAAAAATGCTTTCCTTAAAATTATAACAAGATTTCTCTGATGGAGGTTTTAGTTCGCTGTTACCATACTTGGGATCCACCCAAAGGAGAGAATTAACAATGAAATGTAGCTCCACCTGGAACCTCTCCTAAATGCTCCAAACCTTCTAGATGGGACAAACTTTTAAACCAGGACATTCAGGATTTTCACAGATAAAGCTCCATAGAGCACAAACTAACAATCTAAATTATAAATTACAAGTAGAACAATCTATCATTTGCAAGAGTCAGCAGAAAACACAAACAGTAGACTCAGATACTAGAATAATAGGATCCTGACTACAAAATCAGCATACTTGAGATAACTAATGCACAAAAGAAAACAGAAAATAAGTTCAATACTTTATAAAAAGACTATGTAAATTCTAGCAATAAAAATTCTATTCATCGAACGTAAAACTTAGGCAAGTTAAAACAAGGAGTCACGCCCTGATGCATCCAAAGTGTGAACTTTGAGCAGTTATATAAAGACTTATTTACCAAACTAATATTATTTCAGATATCAGGAGATGTTGGTCTGACATAATCCAGGGTCACTAAGTCACTGGATGCCTATTTTGGAGGAATAGAGGCAATGACAATACAGGATCAGGCAACTGTAAGAGTTTGAATATGAGGCCGGGCACAGTGCCTCATGCCTGTAATTACAACACTCTGAAAGGCTGAGGCAGTGTATTGTTTGAGACCAACCTGAGCAAGAGCGAGACCCCGTCTGTAGAAAGAGCCAGGTGTTGTGGTGGATACCTGTAGTCCCAGCTACTTGGGAGACTGAGGCAAGAGGATCATATGAGCCCAAAAGTTTGAGGCTGCTGTGAGCTATGATTACATGACATTCTACTGAGGGCAACAAAGTAAGACTCTGTCTCAGTTTAAAAAAAAAAGTTTGAATAAGGAATTTCTTACAAGTTTCTTACTGATAAATACACCAACATTCTAGGTCTGATGGTTTACAGGTAAACAGGATATCCACACTTCATTACATCTTTAAACTAATTATAGATTGTTTTCCAGGTACACGGAATGTTGGAAATATGCACCAGTGCAGCAGAGACTGCTTGTGTGCAGCAAGCTGGGCTCCCACTGCTTCTATAGCAATAAAACCCTTGTACAGGCACCATTCCATTCTCAACAATACATTTATTCTTGACACCAAATTTTGAATAATGGGATTGAATGAAAGAGATGTGTGAAGCCTCCACCTTGTGCCTTACAAGGCTAGGGAATACCAATCACCTGTCCACCTTCATATTGGCTGGAAAGCAGATACTGTGGTGGGAAATACTGGACCACAAAAACTGGACAATCATGAAGGCACAGCACTTTAGGAGAAGGAACCTGGATACCAATGACCTTGCAGAGCACAGTCACCAGTTTGGACATTTACAAGAAAAAGAAAAACTTTCATGCTTGGGCCACCATAAACTTGGGTGGCTATCCCGCACAGCTGAGTGTATACAGCAGAAGTTGGTACCTGGAAGTAGAACGTCCCACATCACTTTCATTAGCATCCAGCTGGTAAGACTGATGTCACTGGCTTAGACAAACCATTTGGGCAGTGAGTGGCAAAGACACAGATTCCCGTGGGTAGAAAGCTGGTGACCCGCAGTGACATTGGCATCTCTGTATCAGGGTGAAGAACACGGGCCGTGGCCAGCGCTAGGGGAAATGATCAGATTTAGATGTTGGTGTGTTCTCGTTGATACGTGACACTTTGGGCAACGTCTCTAGGAAAGGCAAATTTAGACTAGAGCCAGCCAGACGTCAAGCAGTGATGGGAAGGGGCAGACCTCTGCTGAGTGCCGTTCTCTTTGGAGGAACTTACAGTCCGTGTAGTCAACCTGAGTGGACTCGGAGTCCTTTGGGGACTTTCCAAGTCCGCACACCAAACCCGGAACAATGTGAAGGGACAGCTCAGAGCAGACCTGCATGGGCGGGAGACAGGACTGTGTCGTCTTGTTTTGCTCATGTTTTTCGCATGAGGAGTTTTCTGCCAGGCAGAGCGGTGAATTTCCTCCCCACCAAGACTACGTTCCCGGCACGCTCAGAGGAGGCACCTTTAACTGGAGAGGACTTTTGGCAACACACAGAGGCCAGGAAAGAAAAATGCTCAAGTTTTAGGCTTAAATAGCAGTTGTTTGCCAAGTTTGGGGGGAAATTTTGTTGCCAAAGAAGCCACAGGACAGGCCTGAGTGAGTATCACGGTGACTCTGTCCCCCCTGCTGGGGGGGAGGGGCAGAGGCTGTGAATGTCCCACCAGACCCTCTGAGGTGACTGGCCTGCCGGGCCAGAGGGAGGTACTGTGAGCAGGCGTGAGTCCAGCAGCTGCCAGAGGGAGTGGCCCAGGAGCCCAGGACGGATCCCGACCCTCTCAGGAAGCATCCAGTCACTAGCAAGGACTTAGCACAGCTTTCTGTCTCTCATGGGCCGATTTTGGTGTCACCTGAGGTTGCTCTACCATTGTATGTTGGATTCAACAGGTAGGTAGAAAACCTGTGATTTGGTTCATAGACTGAGAGCTGCAAGCTGGGGCCCTGGGGGACAGCACACTGTGTCATGTAGGAGAGCAGCAAGCTGGGGCCCTGGGGGACAGCATACCCGTGTCATGCAGGCAGCAACAGGAGACACAGGGATTGTCTCTCTTAGGTGGGGAGCAGGTTTACTTGAGCAGCAGGGCAGGCATATGCGTATTGGATGGCCAAAGGGGCCACGAAGGGAGAGACCTCTAGCTGGGCCCCAGTGGCCATTGTTTCTTCTACAGGACATGAGGCTATATGCAATATTTAGCAGGTGTGTGACCACTCAGAATCTGGGTCTGGCCACATAAGTGAGTTCCAGCCAAGGAAATATGTGCACAATTCCAGGTTATATTCCCAAGGGGAAGGTGTCCACTCACATTTTCTATTCTTCCCTACCTTTCTGGCTGGAATTTTCAGGGGAATGGACACCTTCCCTTGGGAATATACCCTGGAATTGCCCATGCATTTCCTTGGCTGGAACTCACTTACGTAGCCAGACCTAGATTCTTCCCTACTTTCCTGCCTGGATTTTTGGGGTGGGAACCATGTAAGATGATGTGCACAACCTACTAGGAAAGGCAAAGGGCCAGGCCTCTGAGGGGTCTGCACTGGAAGATCAAGGGTGAAGGTCAGAGTCGAGGGCTTTTCTCATGAGGAATTAAAGGCATGCTGGAGCGTGCAGTGGGAGGCCTTGCTTATGTGCCAGGAGTCCAGGCATCAGACGCAGCTTTGTCCCCAGCCTGGCTAAAGTTCTGTGAACTGGTCAGGACACATAATCACTTCAGTCTCCAGTGCCCTCATCTGTGTGATGAGGTTATCAACAATCTTGAAAATCTCTTCGAGCTCTCAAACCCTATCTTGACATTAACAAAGTCATATTAATTTCGCAGTTTCATAATCTGCAATTATACATTCTCGTCTTCAACTCCATGTGCTTGCCGACCTCGGGAATGGAAGCCATTAAATGTGGAATCAAAATGCTTAGAAGTCAAGTTTGCCTTTTCATTATGAAATAAAATTAAAGTGCCCAGAGTTTTTTGTCAATTTAAATTAACAGTTGATGTGGGAAAGTCCTGCTGCGTGTGCAGGGATTGTGAAGACGTGTGCAGGGACAGTGGAGACGTGTGCAGGGACAGTGGAGACGTGTGCAAGGACAGTGCACATGTGTGCAGGGATTGTGGAGATGTATGCAGGGACAGTGGAGACGTGTGCAAGGACTGTGGAGACGTGTGCAGGGATTGTGGAGATGTGCGCAGGGACAGTGGAGACGTGTGCAGGGACTGTGGAGACGTGTGCAGGGATTGTGGAGACGTGTGCAGGGATTGTGGAGATGTGTGCAGGGACAGTGAAGACGTGTGCAGGGACAGTGGAGACGTGTGCAGGGACTGTGGAGACATGTGCAGGGACAGTGGAGACGTGTGCAGGGATTGTGGAGACGTGTGCAAGGACAGTGGACACGTGTGCAGGGATTGTGGAGACGTGTGCAGGGACTGTGGCGACTTGTGCAGGGAGTGTGGAGATGTGTGCAGGGATTGTGAAGAAGTGTGCAGAGATTGTGAAGACGTGTAAGGGACAGTGGACACG
>CAUYRH010120283.1:0-25072 GCA_963574655.1 Perodicticus potto
ACCTGAGCTGGCAGGTTCAAATCCAGCCCGGGCCCGCCAAACAACAATGACAGCTGCAACCAAAAAATGGCCGGGCGTTGTGGCGGGCGCCTGTAGTCCCAGCTACTTGGGAGGAGGAGGCAGAAGACTCGCTTGAGCCCAGGAATCGGAGGTTGCTGTGAGCTGTGATGCCACAGCACTCTCTCCAGGGTGACAGCTTGAGGCTCTGTCTCAAAAAAACAAAAAAAAATTAATTCATTTACACAAGATAAAACAAAAACCTTGAGTAAAAATTATCAATAAAAACTGAGAAGTGAGACAATAAAATTATCAAGAGACAGTAAATGATAACACATGGATCAGATCTCCAAGCACTAAGCAAAGTAAAAGCACTATAAACACATAAGATAAATGTATATTAAAATATCTGACAAAATTACACATACCTTATCATAAAGTAAACTTCTTATAAAAATATATGTTGTATCTAAGATATTTTCCCCTTTTAAAAAACAGCAGTAGATAAGATACTACACACAGTACAACACTTTCTTCCAGTGACTCTCATTCAGGACTAGAAAGTCAATATTGAGTAATGAACCCTGGGAATGAAACTTTGAATTTGCAAAGTAAAGACCATAATAACATCAAACTAAATCAGAGATATGCAATCACTACACTAAAAGAGAGTACCCCAAGCTACCCTTTATAATGGCAAATAATGTTAATGAAATACATCAAACAGGTACCTAGTTAATTTTCCTATTCACTACTGAGGCATATCATCTATTTGAAGCTAGGTATTGAGCAAAAGAAAGTTTAACAAAATAGTTTGGTACATTTTAAACTGGAAAAATAAGAGGTAACATTGCTACCAGGCACTGGGCTAGGTGTCTCACTATAGTCCTAGCACCCTGGGAGGCCGAGGCAGGAGGATCCCTTGAGCTCAGGAGTTCAAGACCAGCCTGTGCAAGAACGAGACCTGGTCTCTATTAAAATTAGAAAAATTAGTTGTAGTAGGTGTCTGTAGTCCTAGCTACACAGGAGGCTGAGACAGGAGGACAACCTGAGCCCAGGAGTTTGAGCTAGGCTGATCCCATGGCACTCTAGCCTGGGCAATAGAATGATGCTCAGTTTAAAAAAAAAAAAAAAAGAGAGAGAGAGAGAGAGGATAACATTGTTTTCATATGTTAAAAAAAAAAAAAAAGCTAAAGACTATAGAAAAAAAATCTCAAAAACACCTTAATATAAATGCCTAAGCAATAATCGCAAAAACTCAGTCACAAATGTATCTAATGTAATCAATGCACTTGACAATCATCAAATTTGTAACTTTTTTCAATCCCTTTCAATAGCATTAAAATTAGCTGCTAGATATACACTGCAGCACTATCCACAACTGTAAGGTGGAAATAGCCCAAATGTCCATCAATGGATAAACAAATTGTAGTATACATACATATTAATATATAAAATTAAATATTCAACTTTAGAAAGGAATGAAGTACTGAAACATGCTACAAAGTGGATGAACTAGGACGACACTATGCTAAGTGAAGGAACTCTGACACAAAGGGTCACCTATTGTATCATTACATTTACATGGAATCTCCCAAATAGGTAAGTACATAGAGACAAGAGTTAGGCAAGAGGAAGAGGTAATGGGGAGCAACTGTTTAGGTATGGAGTTTTCTTTTGGGGTGATGAAAATGTTTTGGAACTAGACAGAAGCAGTTTGGACAACAATGGGAATGCACTAAATGCCATTAAATTGTTCACTTTAAGATGGTTTATTTTCTTCATACTTGTAATCACCTTAATTAAAAAAATGTTTAGAGTGGTGCCTGTGGCTCAAGGACTAGGGCGCCGGCCCCATATGCCAGAGGTGGCGGGTTCAAACCCTGCCCCAGACAAAAACTGCAAAAAAAAAAAGAGAAAAGAAAAAAAGAAATGACTTTGGCTCAGCGCCTGTGGCTCAAGCGGCTAGGGCACCAGCCACATACACCTGAGCTGGCAGGTTCAAATCCAGCCTGGGCCTGCCAAACAACTGATGGCTGCAACAAAAAATAGCTGGGTGTGTTTGGGAGCAAAACACAATTGTAAGAGGGACTTTACCTAACAAATGCAATCAGTG
Source organism: Perodicticus potto (assembly GCA_963574655.1). Taxonomy (NCBI): domain Eukaryota; kingdom Metazoa; phylum Chordata; class Mammalia; order Primates; family Lorisidae; genus Perodicticus; species Perodicticus potto. Next base: position 2,114 of record CAUYRH010120283.1, read on the forward strand.
TAACCTGGTTTCTTGTACCCTCAATGAATCCCCAACAATTAAAAAAAAAAAATAGCCAGGTGTTGTGGGCGCCTGTAGTCCCAGCTACTTAGGAGGCAAAGGCAGGAGAATCGCTTGAGCCCAGGAGTTGGAGGTTGCTGCGAGCTGTGATGCCACAGCACTCTACCCAGGGTGACAGCTTTAGACTCTGCCTCAAAAAAAAAAAAAAAAAAATTTTTTTAGCCAGGCTCACACCCCTAATCCCAGCACCCTGGGAGGCCAAGGTAGATGGATCACCTAAGCTCATGAGTTCAAGACCAGCTTGAGCAAGAACAAGACCCCCATCTTTAAAAAATAAAAAAAGCAGAGTGTTGTAGTGGGCACCTATAGTCCCAGCTACTCAGGAGGCTGAGGCAAGGGGATCATTTGGGCCCAAGAGTTTGAGGTTGCTGTGAGCTATGAGGCCACAGCACTCTACCTAGGGTGACAAGGGTGAGACTCTGTCTAAATTACCTATTATAAGAGCCAGGGGCAGTGGCTCACACCTATAATCCTAACACTCTGGGAGGCTGAGACAGGTGGATTGCTTGAGCTCACGAGTTCAAGACCAGCCTGAGCTAGATTAACACCCCCGTCTCCAAAAAATAGCTGGGCATTGTGGCAGGTGCCTGTAGTACCAGCTTCTCAGGAGGCTGAGGCAAGTGAATTGCTTGAGCCCAGGAGTTTGCTGTGAGGTTGCTGTGAGCTATGACACCATGGCACTCTACCAAGGGTGACAAGGTTAAACTGTCTCAAAAAAAAAAAAATACCTATAATATTTTTAGGGTGGCACCTATGGCTCAGTGAGTAAGGCACCAGCCCCACATACCAAAGGTGGCAGGTTCGAACCCCGCCCCGGCCAAACTGCAACAACAACATCAAAAAAAACAGCCGGACGTTGTGGCAGATGCCTATAGTCCCAGCTACTCAGGAGGCTGAGGCAAGAGAATGGCCTAAGCCCATGAGCTGGAGGTTGCTGTGAGCTGTGACATCACAGCACTCTACCGAGGGCGACAAAGTGAGACTCTATCTCTTGAAAATATATATATATATATTTTTTTTTAAATGGACTTTTTGTCACAAATACAACTGCTCATGTTTACCTCTGGGAATTTCAATTACAAATCAAGGTACAGACCTTAACTCCAAATGGATTTTTTGCATATGGCAAAAATCATGTTTATAATCCATTTTCATAGCTTTTAATTGTTCAATGTACATACAATTTCTACTTACATGACATCCTTTATTATTCACATATTTAGTTAACACCTTTATTCATCATATACATGTGGTATATAATGTGCTCTAATCAAGTTTGTACCCAACAAAAAGTTTGCTGACATCAACTGTTTAATCTTCAACAATAAAAATATCACATTCAAACAACTTGGCCAGGCAAGGTGGCTCACACCTATAATCTTAGCATTCTGGGAGGCTGAGGAGGTTAAGATCCCTTGAGCTCAAGGAAATCAAGATCAGCCTGAGTAAGAGACAGACCCAGTCTCTGCCCAACAGCCAGGCGTTGTGGTTGTTTGTAATCCCAGCTACTTGGGACTGGGTTTCTCCCTGTAGCCCCAGCTACTTGGAAGGCTGAGGCAGAGGAATTGCTTGAACTCAGGAATTTGAGGTTGCAGTGAGCTAGGCTGACACCACAGCACTCTAGCCTGGGGCAATCAAGTGAGACTGTGTCTCAAAAAAAACGTTGTTTTTGTTAAGTCCCAATGTCTAAGTACAATTCAATGCCACCATCTACACAAATGCCACTTTTCCTGTTTCTTTCTCTATTATAAAATGCTTAGCAATATGCTTAGCAACATAGTTATTTGGGCTATAGGTGTCTTCTCCAACTATTTCCCAAACTCCTTGAAGTGTTTCAGTCCTTTTTGCATCATCACAACACTAACAGTACCTTCAACATATTAGGTGCTCAAATTATGTTAGTGGAACTGAAAACAAACACAGCAAACACATAACTATTGTAAATTATTTATTATGCTAAAAAACACATCTAACATATAAAGACTAAAAAGACTGATAAAACAAGTACTGCCCAAAGAACCCTTATGCCTCACATTCAGATGCTTTGCAGTGCATTTCTAGAGAACATTCAACTGAACATCAACATGAACACTAAGTAATTCACCTATACTCGGAAAAAATAAATAGCAATTACTCTTATCCATTTCCTTTTTGATATTCACTGCATATGTAATAGGGAAACTGAACTTAACGAACCACAGTATACCAAACCAGGTCACAAAAGATCTCTAAGTCCCCAGTCATCCTGTTTCCATTTCCTTATTGGTCTGACCTCCAAGCATTGCGGTGCCCAGCCTTCTCAATTCAGGATCTCCTTTAAAATATCTTCGGAGAGTTTTTTCCTAAAATAAAAACTGACTTCCAAAACTTTCTAGAATAATGATTAAAAAAGAAAAAGCCATTCCACCTTAAAGAAAACAAAAAACTTCCGAAAGACTTTACTCAACCAAGGAAACAGAGTTTTCAGAAAAGTCCTGCTACAATTAGACTTCAAATTAATTGTGGGCCATAAACTTAACAAATGGAAGTTAACTCGAAAGCACTACTCTCCTAGCAAAGTAAAGAAACATGTGCATTTTAGAGGGGCCCCACAAACTGAAGCACCTTTCAAATAAGGATTTTTAAAACAACCTAGAATAGATGAAAAGCCAAGAGAGCTTACACCTCACAGGGACATTTTCTCTGCACCCCACTGGCAAAACAAGGACAACCAGACAACCAGACACCACTAGTGCAGCCGCCTAGACCCTCTGCCTGGGGGTCCACCAGCCACAGGCATCCCGGAATCGCGTTCCCCAAATAGTTCGCCTCCAGCCAAGTCCGCAACCACTTCCACACCGTAGAGACCCACACGCCTCCTCACTGATTTAAATCCGCTCTTCACTCACCGCGCGCGCGCGCGCACACACACCAGGTTATCAATCCTGGGACAAACAGGGGATCAGGGAGGGGTAGAGCCCGCGCTCGGTCCCGCCCGGCCCGGCACACACCTGCAGGCCGCGAGCCCGGGGGCTGCGGCGCCGGCGCCGGCGACCCGTCCTCGCCGAAGACGAGTTTGAAGTCGAACTCGTCGTGGGCGCCACAGTTTGCAGTAGTCATCGGCGTGGCCCAGGGTGCCGAGGCTCCTCCTCAGGCGGCGGCGGCGGCTCCTCAGCGCCGCTTCATGCCGGGCCGCGCCGGACAGGAGGTCGCGGCTTAACTGCAAACTTTCCGGGCGGGGCCCGCGACTCCAAGCTTTCCGTTCCGAAATAGAGAGCTGGCTACCCGCCGAGCCGCACCAGTACCCACGGCCGCCAATTGCTGATGCCTAAGCCTCCACTGTCGCCTTAGCCAGGGCTCCCCGCCCCCCAAGAGTCGCCACCACTGCCGCCGCCGGCGCGCTCTCGCGCCGTGCCGCGCGCCCGACCCCGCCCCCTATCGCGCGCCCATCCGGCCTGGCCCCAGATAGGCCACTAGCGCTGCGGACCTGCTAGAGGTCTCCGCCCCCTCTCCGGCCTATCGCGCGACTCCCACTCTGGGAGAAGGAAGTCACCTGAATACGGAAAACTAGAAAGCCCTACTACCTTTCGGGAGTTGTAGTTTGGACTCTTATTTCCTCTGCTACTAACCCACCACCGGCCAATCGGAAAAGACCCCCTTCCTCTTTGGGCAGGGTTCACGTCTAGGAAGGGGTGCTGTAGAACGCCCGTGATGGGCGGCTGTACCGTGTCACTCTTGACGGCTGGCTTTTGAGGTAGCGTCAGAGCCCAGCAGAATTATCTGGACGCCACCCATATCCTCATCCTCCCACTTAACCCTTAATGGCGGTGTATCCAAAGGGCGGGGACCGGTCCTAGCTTCCCGCTAGGTTGAGGCGGAGGGGAGGGGAGGGAAACAGGTTGCACGACCAGACGCGATCTGAGGTCCCGGTCGCTACAGATCCACCCTTGCGGGGCGGCGCCTCTGTGGCTGCTGCTTTTTGTCCCACTAGCCGGCCTCTGCAGCTGCTCTCTAGAGGACAGTATGCTCATCCGAGCTCTCAGCTAAGCATGATGGGCAGGACCTATCCCCTGCTGAAGTTGTCAGAGCAGGAAAGCCTGCTGTGAGTTCGTACCACTCAGCTATGTGACCTCTGTATCCTGATGCAATATATGAAAACGGGATGGATCCAGCCACCCAATTTGGGGAGGAAGTGACACTGCCCAAAGAACGGTTTTCGCTCTTGCTCCCTCCCCAGCAAGCCTGCATTCCCTTGAGATGGGCCAAGTGGCCTCTTGGGGTCCAGAGTGGAGGCCACCTTGTTTACTTAAGGCTCCGATGAGGCACAGGGTAGACAGGGAGGTGAGAGAGGCTGCGGTGACTGCCTCTCCTAGCTCTATGCCCCGGGTACAAAGCCCACAGGGCATAGCATGCCTAGATGTATGTGACTTGACAAAGGCATTGTCAGTGGCTTGGGCGCAGATGCCCCCAAAAGTACTCTCTCACAGGGCCTATAGCATATTTCACACTGCCCACCGAAGCCCCTGGGAAAAAGGAGCAAAGGGGAGCCCCTTGCAGTGGTCTCATCTGGACTGATATCTGTGCTACCAGGAAGCCCTAAAGAGAGTCCAATTAAGCCTCAGGTCAGGAGAACAGGGAATGTCCAGAGCACGTGAGACATTCACCTTGGATTGCGTCATATCTACCAGTGCTGTGCCTGTACCTGTGCCGGACCTAGGGATTTAAAGATAAATTAATCTTCTTTCAGGGTTGGGGGAGAAGAGACCAGCAAATCTTTAGTGTTGTGCAAAGACATTAGAGTTGTGCCAGGAGTTCAGAGAAAGTTCAAATAACCCCACTGGCTACAAGGACTCAACAGGGGTGAGCAGGAACTGGAGGGAAGGGCAATAGAGGAGGAAGGTTTGTTCTAGGCAGAAAACAGATTTCCAAAGACTTGGAAACCAGAAAGGACCTGTAGTGGACAAAGGTAAAGCTGGGTGAGTGGACAGAGTGCTACAAGCCACAGCAAGGTGTCTGGACATTATCCTGAGGACAGTGGAGAATCAAAGAAAGGTTTAGAGCACAGGATTTACATGGGCAGAATTGTGGATGGATTACTGGATTTGACTATAGTTGGGAAAGGTGGGTGAAGTTAGAGGGAGGAGAAATAAGGAGGAGCAAATATTAGGTGGGTCAAACATCCTTCCCAATAAACTGTCCTGCGTTCAGGGTCTGAGAGTGGAGCTTAAAGCCCAGTGGCAACCACCAGCTGGTAAATACCACATGGAACACACCTGGTACTACATATAGCATAAGGTCCCACATGCTTGACCAGCTTACCTTCCCCTCCCCATAAAACTTAAGGCAACTTCAGGATGTTTCTCTCTTCACTCTTCCAGTTGTCACACAGATTGAGAAAATGGTCAGTTCCTCTTCCCTCCAGACATGACTCTCCCTGAACCCTGCAGGGACTCAAACCATAAGGCTAGAGTGGAGGCAGGAGGGTGACCATGGGTCTGTCAGCCCCACAGCTGGGAAAGAACCAGCAGAGAAGATATAGATGGCTTAAAAAACTCACCCTCGGCTCGGCGCCTGTGGCTCAACGGGCTAAGGCTCCAGCCACGTACACCTGAGCTGGCAGGTTCGAATCCAGCCCAGGCCCGCCAAACAACAACGGCTGCAACCAAAAAATGGCTGGGCGTTGTGGCGGGCACCTGTAGCGCAAGGAGACTCTCTTGAGCCTAGGAGTTGGAGGTTGCTGTGAGCTGTGATGCCACAGCACTCTATCCAGGGTGACAGCTTGAGGCTCTGTCTCAAAAAAAAAAAAAAAAACTCACCCTCTCATCAAATCCTCAGCTATGCATCTGTTCCCAGCCACAGAGCACCTTGGAGAACACTTAAAAGAGGTCATGTTCTGGGAAAAGTTTCTCTTCTGGGGTAAACTGAGAATCTATCATAGAATGATGAGGGCTGAGGCAGGGTAGCACCAACAGCAGGAAAAAAGTCGCATCTTTGTATACTTACCTGGCATGGGAGATAACATAATCACGAAGGTGATTTTCCCAGGGCGAGGCTTATCCATTGCACTCCAGATGTGCTGACCCCTGCAATTTCCCCAGATGTGGGAAACTCAACTGCATAATTTGTGGTAGTGGGGGACTGTGATCACACTTTCCCCTATCTATGTTATTTAATGTATATCATATTTTGCATGGAAAATATATTTTATTATCTTGTGCTTGGACATAAAAATTAACTCATGTAATAAAATTTGTCATTTGTTTCAATATAAAAAAGTCACATCTTTGTAAGAAAGATGGCAATGTCTGAAAGCTTTGCAGGCTATGAAGGGGACAGTTCACCTATACATACCAATATGTATGTATACCAACTATTTCCACACCTTTTCCCCAGCTACCACCAGCACTTCACCCTCTAAGTTCTTCCTTAGGCCAGCTCCAAAGCTGCTACAAGTTATCTGGGCCTGCCTGTAGCCCTCTAAGAACCCTATGAAACCAGGAGGTCCAAAGGATCATTGCAATAGATAGAACCCCCAGGGGGACAAGAACTGCATCTGTCTCTGTATGCTCCTGCTCCTGTAAGTACCAACTAGATCTAAGAATTAGGGGAAGCCATCTTTTTCATCAGCTGCCATAGGTCTGGCCCTAAGCCCCCACTGTTAAAGGCTATGCTATGCCTTTAAAGCCATTAAATGGTACAGCTTAGCATAGTGTACCCCAGTCCCTTCTTCCACATTAGGGAAAACAAGAGCCTTGGAGAAAAGTCAGAGTTTAGAAAAGTTCCTCTTCATGCCACACATCTCCCCTACTCCAAGCTCTTGTTTGATTTTTGTCTGCTCTTTCCCTACCCCCATGCCAAAGTGGCCACCGGACCCAAGTACTGCCCTTGAGCAGCTCCAAACCTGGTTAGAGAGGATAAGACCAGCCAACTACCATCTCAGAAAGTTAGCTGCTAAGTCAGCACAGGGTGCTGAGCTGAGAAGACAGAGTCAGCACTTTGTCCTCATATGCCAGGCCGAGGAATTGGGACTTAGTCCAGAGGGCAGTCTCAGAGAGCCATGGAAGAGTTCTCAGCAGGAATAACACCTGGAAGGACCTAAATGTGTAGGACTGGTATAAGAGATTCTTTGCACATAGTCCAGGCTTCTTATTGTGGCTTTAGAAGATCTGCCACTCTCTCCAGCCTTACTCATCCCTCCCTCTCATGCTCATATCAAAACCATTTGTCCCCAAATGTGCAGAGCTAAGGGGAAGTCCTCAATCAAGCTGGCTGGAATGGACGAATAAGTGTTGTGGCTATTAGCCCAGACAGGGGTTTGGGAATCTAGGTGGCTTAGTTTAAAGCTGGCTGGATCACACCTATAATCTTAGCACTCTCGGAGGCCAAGGCAAGTGAATCTCTTGAGCTCAGTTTGAGACTAGCCTGAGCAAGAGAGAGACCCCATCTCTACTAAAAATAGAACTAGCCAGATATTGTGGCAGGTGCCTGTAGTCCCAGCAACTTGGGAGGCTGAGGCAGGAGGATCCCCTTGAGCTCACGAATTTGAGGTTGCTGTGAGCTATGATGATGCCATGGCACTTTACCCAGGGTGACTGAGTGAGACTCTGTCTCAAAATAAAATAAAATAAAATAGACATGCTGAGAACAGTGGGCAGAGTTTTCAGGTCTGAATAGGCCCTCCCGGCTGGTCTCAGGTCATGGGCAGGTCACTGAGACCATGGACATGTGCTAAACCGAGGTCATTTGAGGACTAACATATTCAACCAAGATCTCTGCCAAATATACTCAGTCATGGAACATACACCAGTTCTGCCCCACTGCCTCACCTGCGAAGGACCATCTTTCCAATCCTTCCTAGGGATTCCCCACACTTAAGATTCCTTATTAACAAAAGACCTCAATTCCTGCCTCTCCTTCCCCTGATCCCAAAAATAAACCTGACCCTGGCAGAGGAGGAATTTTGCAGGGAAACCACACTGGTGGGAGAAGTAGCCTAAGATCCGGGCCCAGTCCCATCAGGGAGGTAAATCTTAGGATTCACTGCCTGGGAGATCCACTAGGGTCTCTCTGTCTTCCTAGTTCCAGGTGGAGAATGAGGAAAGGCAAAGGGGGCATTTTGATAGACAGTTTTAGTAAGGAAAAAATCAGAAATAAGTTGTGCCTAAAACTTGGTGACTGACACTGAACCAAGCCTCGGTTTTTGTCCTGGATGGAGCCCCTTCTGAAAAGTTAGTTAGGGCAGCCTGGCATGGAGTGACCCCATTAGCCATGTAGTACCCTATTGAAAGGCCAGTCTATTATCCTCAATCTGCCTGATGCAGGCCAAGGACAGCTGATTTTGCTCTCAGAGGAGGGCCCTTGGGCCAAAGAGGACTAAGTGTTGCCTCAAAGTCAAACAGCAACGGGCTCTGGGAGGCAGCTAGCAGGGTAATATCTTTATCTGCACACAGAAGACTAAGGGCGGGTGGCAGAGAGGGGCTTGATTCAGAGGCCAGCAGGGCCAGGGACTGCTGGCTGGCATACAAGCCTGACTGCCAGGTGACCATAGAGCAGTGAGAGTGACCAAGGGGAGATGTGGGGGAAGGGCTTTGGACCACAGGGGAATCCTTTCCACCCTCAAAGAGCCTGAAAAAAGGGAGGAGAAGCAGCATGTTTACAGCTGAGGAAGCGGGGGCAGGGCAGGCAGGGACCTTTGGTCAGAACGCCCCTCCCAGTAAGCGGGGGAGGCCCCATAAAATGTGGTAGCCGTTTGTTTGCTTCTCACTGCCAGGAGGAAATTAAAGAGAATCTGCCACTTCCTTCCGCCCCAAATGAGATGGGGAAGGTGGGGGTGGCGGCTTGGAGGGCTGTGTAGTGTGACCGGGCAATTGTTAAAGGTGCCAAATTGCTGTCATCAGCAGCCTCCAGTCCCCTCTCAACCCCCATCCAGGGCAAATACCTCATCAGGTCAGGTCTGAGCTCCAGCTGTCAGGCTTGAAGGAGACTCTGGGAGTCAGGCCAACACTCCCAGGTGTCCCTTACTGGAGCACCATGTACCTAATCCTTTCCCCAGATTCTATATTCCCTCTTATCGGGAAAGTCAACTTTTGTCCAGCACCTCAGGTTGATCACCAAAAGAATGGGCTTCTTAGACCTTCCCAGCTCAGTTCAAATCCAGTGAACCTGAAAGGTAATACTCCAATTCCATCCCCCACCTCCACCAGAACCATAGGATGGGCAGAGAATATGCTTTAGGAAGCTCCAGCTCTGCACAGAGGGTAGGAGTAGAACAATTATGCCAGGACACATGTCCCTGTGTGAGGATGTCCAGGGCTGAAGCAGCCAGCCATGGGTGAAGGTGGGAAGTGTCTTTATTGCACTATACCAATGTGAGGTTGAGGAAGTACCACCTGAAAAGCTCCTATTTTCAAAGAGAATATAGTCCTGCCACTCAGACCCACAGGAGATGGGTATCCCCTGGTCCATGCTCCAGGCTGATAGCCCAAGGCAAGACCTCTAACTCCTGCCAGGCATTCCAGCAAATTGTCCCGAGGCACCAGGTTCATGATCTGGCACCCATAGCCACCTTAGGGCCAGGCCCATGGAGGGGAGCCTAGGGCAGGCAGAGTAGTCACCAGCTTTCCAGGGGGGGTCTCTTCACCACTTGCCAAGGCCACAAAGGGCTTCTTGTACAGCTCCCCAGACAGTGCTGGCTCCTGAGCTCTAGGGCTCCCGGGGTCTTGGTCAGGGGCCTCCCTCTTGCGCTTGTGCAATGAGGGGCTCTCCTCACCTAGTCGACCCTCAGGGAGGCCCTGGCTCCGCAGACAGACGATAGCTGCAGCCTGCTCCGCCAGTTTCTTGGACTTGTCCCTGGGGAAATGAGGCATAGAGCAATGAGGCAGGTGGGCAGGTTGCAGGACTATAGGTTGGGAGGCCTCACTCTATACACTCTTGGCAGAAATTCTGACAAAATTGAGTATAGGGTTATCGTTCAGGAACACCACTGCCCATGCACACCAACTGCCCAGCCCTCCTAGGTCAATGCTGGATTCACATTTCCCACATCATGCCTCATGCCCTCTGATGAAGAAACTTACCACAAGGTGGATTGGTACTTTTGCTTAGCAACAGTGACAACAGAGCAGAACAGGCGATCTAGAGGGCGTTGAACCTGGTACAGAGAGAGCAAAGGAAATAGGGATGATTGTACTCAAGAGCCAGAGGAATGAGCCTTCCTGCTGGGGTCAAATCAAAGGCAAATAAATAATAGGTTGGCATTTCCACCCTAAGTCAAATCAAGGCTACCTGTATCATTACATGCTCTTCCCAAGCAAAAATGCCTGTGAATCTTCCAGAGAAGAAAGGCAGATACACAAACAGATGATGATATCAAATACGTGTGGAGCTCTGTCACGAACCTAAGCAAAAGGCCAGTGAGCCCTTAGCTGCATGTGATTATGGTGCCTCCTCTTTCTGACATCTGGATAGGCCAGGTCCCCAAAATAAGGAGTTCACCAGATGGCAAAGGGGTGACAGAGGACAAGGACAGCAGCAGAGAAGATCCCCCTGGCAGAGGGACCAGGTGATGTGACCGAGTTGAGTGGATGAGACCTGAAACAGCAAGGCATGTGGGGGTCTCGTGTTCTAAGCTGAAGTGCTGGGGCTTAATCCCACAGGCACTGGGGAGGCAATAACTTTAGTAAGGAAGACAGAGGTTAGGTTTATTTTGGAAAAGTCACTCTGCAGAGGACAGACACAAAGACCAGAAGGCACAAGCCTGGAGGCCAGAAGGCCAGTCTAGAAGAGGCAGAGCAGCCTAAGGCATGGCAGCTAAGCAAGGCATGGCTATGGAAACCAAAGGAAATGAAGCAAAATGATCTCAAAGTTTCCAGACCAGGGCCCATGTCTGGGGCCCAATTCTCTGCCCGGTTGACTGAGGCCTGATACAAAGACATGTCTGCCAGAATTGAACAACAGGCCACTGTCAGAGGGAGGACTGTCAACAACTCAACTGGCCACCAACAAACTCTATGCACCTATGGAGGGCGAGGCCAGGCTCTAGCCCAGAGGTCAGGAGTTGAGGGTGTAAGCTGTAAATGTGCTAGAGTGATGGTACCAGCCATGGGAGCACTGTGGCTGGCTGCAGGGCAGGCCACAGCCAGGAACTCACCGTTTCATACACAGGCTGTGCCAACTTCTCCTTCCGGCACCACTCTAGCAGGCACATCTTAGGGGTGATCTGGGGTGTGTATGCTCTCCTGGGGAAAGGAGGAGAAGCAGTCAGGGCCCATCTATCATCATCCCTCCCTCCCCACAGCAAGGATCCTACACAGTTTCTGATAGGAGCTCCAGGAACTGGAAGAATTAAGTCACTAGGCTACTACCTTAAGGCTTTTGTACATACTCTTCTAGGCTCCCATTCCTGTCCTACCATTAGCTTAGGACCAGGTTCTACCTAAAAAAAGATGGGCTTTGACATGCTTCGCACTCTGAAGTCCAGCCCAGAAAAGAGCTTTCAACTCTTTTGAAAGCTTTCAACTCAGGAAGGAAGGTCCAGTTTGCCTCTCAAGACAAGATCAGTTGGGGGTGGGGAGGGTAAGGAATGAAGGGGACCAGACTAGTCTCAGGGATCTAGTTCAATGCCCACCCTGATTACATATGCCAAGTGTCAGGATCATCTGCTGCTGCCATGGATACAGCTGACTCTGATTTCAGAGGAGGAAGAGGGGTCATATTCCTGCTTCCGACAAGGAGCTCTCCCTGGCATATGACTGCCCAGTAGCTATCCTCCTACCTCCACCCCCAAACCCTTGCCAGACAAGATTGGGTCCTGGTCTGGGCCTGTGGACTGGAGAAAGGCTCAGATCCCAGATGGCAGAGGACAAGGATGAGGGAACCATTCAAAGCTGAGTCACAATCTGAGGCAATAATCAGCCTGAGGCTACTTCTGCCTAGAGAAGGCACCCCAGGGCTGGTAAGGGCAGTGGGTGTGGGCAAAAGCTGCACAGCCAAAGGAAAGCTAGGATCCTGCTGCCCCTACAGGGCCCAGGAGAAAGCAACTTCCAGGGACAGAATGAGACAAGGCTGCCCACCCTGAGTTGTGGGAGGGGAGAAGACGGGTGGGGGAAAAAGTAGAATTCAGATACCTTTGACACAACATACACACCCCCAACTGTGCTGTCTGGGTTTTCAGGAACTATCTTCCTTGAAAGTTCTTTCTTTGGGATGCTAAAAATTCAAAGCAAGTATTCAAATCAAGAAGACCTGGGGCAGCCGGGCATTGTGGCGGGCGCCTGTAGTCCCAGCTACTCGGGAGGCTGAGGCAAGAGAATCGCCTAAGCCCAGGAGTTGGAGGTTGCTGTGAGCTTTGTGACGCCACGGCACCCTACCAAGGGTGATAAAGTAAGACTCTGTCTCTACAAAAAAAAAAAAAGAAAGAAGACCTGGGATCTCTAAGCTTACCATTAATCTCATATAGCAGCTAACATGGAGGTCTGGTCAAACCCCAAGGACTCTGGCCCTGGCCCCAGCTGAGGCTAATCTAAGCTGGACACCCACCGGTCAAACCTGACAGCCATCTTAATGACACCAGAGGCATCTTCAGCTGGTTTCCCCTCCTCATCTGGCATCCTAGCTAAAAGCTTGGCCCGCCGGGCATCCAACTGCCGTGTGGTCTCTTCATAGAAGGCGCCAAGGCCGAAGGCCTCACTATGGAGGAGAAGCACAGCAGGACAAGCATGTTGTTAGAAACATCAATGGCACTGCAGGAGCCCAGGGACTCACCACATACACCAAAATACTATCAAGGTGTGGCCATCATTGAGTGCCTACTGCCCACCAATGGGACCAACCTAGACTGGAAGATGAAAAGTGAATGGGAACCCCTGAGCATAGACACTGTAGGGAGGCAGGGCTGGGTTAAAAAAGATTCTAAAGGTCACCTTCACTACCTGCATAGGTGGTATCCCCAGCCAGCCATGACTAAGTTGACCTACAGTGACCAAGCTCATAAGGTATCCTATGTGGGCTCATGGGAGGAAGAAGCACAAATTATCCTGGGTACCACCCAGAGCTACAGAGTTATACTTGTTCTCCTGAGTTTACAAGATACCTGAGTCAAGCAGGTAAATCTATGTGGGATAGGAACAGAACTAGTGCCATAAGCCAGGGGTTGGAAGAGCAGTCAGGCAAGGCTTTTCACATGTAGGAAGCACCTTGAGGGCTGGAACACTCCCAAAAAGATGCATCCCTTATGGCAAAAGTGATTCAGAAAGGTTTCTTTGGAGGGAAGACATAGATAGCCAACATGAGAGGCAGAGAGCCTGTCAGGCAGAGGACCCAGTATGACCACAGGGTGGCAGTATGAAAACTGTGGGAACAGGAATAGGCCAGGTGGTGAAGGGCCTTAAGTGTTAACTGCCTGAGATGGAGCTGCACCAGATCTGGAGGACCAAGGGCTGGCCTCTCAAACTGCAGAGTGATGAGGTGTGGGCACAGGTTCAGGCCAGGGATCCATTCCACAGCCTCCAACTCTCCTGACCATTGAGTCTCAGTGGCCTGTCATGTGAAAAGTCTACAAATAGAAAAGCCCCTTCCCCCCGAGGAAATCTCAAGCTCATCCTTTGCATTCTTCCATCCTAGTGCCCTAGGTCCCAATATTATTCTACTGTTAATCAGTCCAGGGATGGAACATTCCAAAGCTCTGAAAGTATCTCATTCTGTAAGACAAAGTTGTACCATCACTCGATTTCCTCTATGTCCCTGCCCAGAAGCTGTGTCCCTGGCCCTCTAGAAGAGTCAATTTAGGCCTCTACATCAAGCCTGAGCAATGTCTGCAACTACAGATGGACAGCCCATGTCTCCTCTTACCAAATTTCCTGGGAAGACTGGGCAGCATGGAGCAACCTTCCCTGGGGCGACTCCAACTGTTCTCGTAGCATCTGGCATAAGCAGTACTTGGTATTGGTGTAGTGGTTGTCATACTGCACTGCCTGAGAGAAGAACTGCCATAAGTCCACCTATAGCCCACCCAGGCAGGTTCTAAAGCCTGACCTATCCTTGGATGCCAAAGGAGCTCCAAGGGGGCATCAGGGGGCGTGTGTGTAGTCAAGACAATGTGACTTGAGAAGAAGAGCTACCTCCTCCCTAGCCGTCTACTCCTGCAGCCAGCAATATGAAGCTCGAGGCTCACAGCTGGGGCCCACCTCAGAACATCTCCTAGAAAGCCTGAGTGAGGCCCAGGAATGCAGAAGCCCCCTCCTGCTTCAGCCACCATAGATTATCACAGAGGACCTACTGCCAAGCATCTTCCAGGGGAGAAGAGGTGAAATGCCAAATTCTGGAACAGCAGGTCCAGCCCTAGGAAAGGGTGAGATACTTCCATTCCTTACAACAGGGTGGGTACCTTCCCTTCCCACATCTTTTTTTTTTTTTTTTTTTTTTTTGAGACAGAGTCTTACTTTGTCGCCCTCGGTAGAGTGCCACTGGGTCATAGTTCACAGCAACCTCAAACTTTTGGGCTCAAGTGATTCTCTTGTCTCAGCCTCCCAAGTAGCTGGGACTACATGCGCCCACAACACCCAGCTATTTTTAGAGACGGGGTCTCACTCTTGCTCAGGCTGTTCTCAAACCCATGAGCTCAAGCAATCCACCTGCCTTAGCCTCCCAGAGTGCTAGGATTATGAGCCACCGTGCCCAGCCCCTTCCCACATCTTGAATAGCCTCTTAGCAAACTTCCCCTATGTGGGTAAAGCACATCACCACTTACCAAGCATATTTGCATGTGTTACTTGTTACTTCATTTACCTACGCAAGTGTGAGGTGTGACTTTTACCACTACTCCAAAGACTGGGAAATGAATGTTCAGGAAGGCCCAGCAAAACCCAGTGAAAGCCCACACAACAGGAGTCCTCCAGAATCCCCTTCTACCCGTTGTCCCCTACACCAGTATCTCCACCTGGGCCTATGTCTTCAGTGCCTGGGAAGGTGTCACGGCACACTCAGGACAAACTGGGGAATAAGTAGGTGATACTCCAGCCAGCAGTAGGGCCTTGATTCAGGTTGTTTGGGACAGAAGACACCCAGCTGGACCAGAAGCACCCCCAACCACATTTGAAAACTGCTCTCTTTCTCTGAGACAACACACCCTCTCAAGGAACCGCCAAGGCACAGGCTGAGCAGGAATAACATCACCCAGTAAGCAAATTCAGTACTACTGAACTCATATTCTCTGCCACAGAGTTGTCAGCTGGTCAGAAAAGCTGGACAGCTGACCTGGGCTGAGCTAAGCCCCTCTTGCCTCAAGCTGCCGCAAACTACTGGAAAGCTGGTGGTAACAAACCTGCCCAACAGGACACTCAGACCAAGGGTACAACGGCTATATGAGGACTGCAGTATTGAGCAGCAGAGGCTCTAGGACACAGGCTGCCCAGTTCTGGACAGAGGCCTCAGGGCCTCCTACCATCCTGTGTAAGCCATGGGAACACTCTTATATGTATACTAGAGCAGCCACAATTGCCCAAGCTGAGCCATAGCTTGGAGAGGGCACAGGCAGTCCCCAGGAAGATACGAACCCCAGATGGAAGTCTGCTATGGGCAAGTCCCAACTCAATGAAAAATTTGAGGACCACTCACTGTCTGCCTATAGACAGACACATGCAGCTGATCGAAGAGTTCCACAGAGTTACAAGGTTGTTTCAAAAAGAGAAGACAAGTGAACTCACCATTTCCTTTTATAGGGAAATGCCCTTGGTACAACCATCAAGCTCTCAAAGAGAAAGATATGACTTACACAAAGCTACTTCCTAAGGAGAAGGTTAAAGTTAAGCTATTCCCTAACTTACAGGCTGGGGAGCCTATAAGGAAACTATCGCCATCCTCAATCTTAAGTGCAGCCTTTTGACTGAATCCAAATTTTACAGAACAAATCCTTTTATTAAAAGGGATGCAGCAGAGAAAGATAAACCTTTTCTTGCCTCTTTTGGTGCTTAAAAAAAAATGACCTTGAAATCAAAAGGTTGTAGGTTCCCCATCCCAGCCAACAACAGAAAAATTTTACAAGGGATTTTCACTGATGAGTCAAATCAGATGAGCAGTCTCTATGGCTCCTCCTGGCTATGTCTACTCCTGTGCCAACCTACGGGCATACATGTTGAGTATGTGTGGGGTATGAGATAGAAAGAGAGATATTATGTTTGGGCACCCAACAGCATCCTGAATCCAGAGGCCCTTGCCCTGTCTGCCACTCCTCCAGAAGCTTTAAAAGGAGGAGATGGTAGGGGCACATGTCCCAGCATTCTGTCATCACACAATGGCTGGGAAGCCCCAGTGTTGCACTATAAGAGCTAAAAAGAAAAGCAGAAGAGAAATAGGAGCTGCTGGCAGCAGGGGGCTCACACAAAGTGCTCTCTGCAGGAATGTGGCAGACAGTGAGAAATGTTTATTTTGAAGAAATGCAGAGACATACGTATCTGATGTACTTCTGCATGACCTCCTCTAGAGGCCGTAGACCCTCCTTGAGGAAAATAGATGGGTTCCACATGGCTGCTCGGGCCACCATCACTGATGATGATGCTGTAGCTTGTCGAAAGTCCTCTATGTCTTTATACTGTTGGATGTGGTCATGAGATCCTCCGCTGAAAAGCAACAGAATTAGGGATGTCTCCATCACAGAACCTACCAGCATTTTCAATTAAAGGCAAATCCCAGATCTTCTACTCATTAACAGTATGGCTTTGGCTATCAGAGCTTTAGTAAATTAGAGGACACAATGCATACCTCCATTATTAAGTGAGGAACACTAAGTGCGATAATACATATAAAAGTTATTAGTTGACACATTAATAGTATTCCATATACTTTACTTTCCCTCCCCCTCATCTGAAACAGTATCTAAAGCCAGGCCACATCTGAAGACATGGGTCTATAACTGGGGTACTGGGGCCATAGAAAAACTCTGAAGCTCAGTGGGCCACCAACCTATCTACTAAGGACTGAGTCAAAACCCTAAAGAGGGAAGAGGCACCTTGGTGATCACAAGAGGAAGGAAGGAGACCCAGTTAGGTCACAATTTCCCCTCCCTTCTCCCTGCTGCTCCAGGGACCCCCTCATGTGTTTCATCAGGAGTCAGGTGGCAGCCCCAGTACAGAGACAGCCATGCAGACAGGGAGGGCCCTCAGACGGCAGCAGAAGCAACAGGGGGATCCAGTTTTAAGTAGCCCTGCTCTCTTCAAGCCACTCCCAAAACTCTTTGCTCCAGAGAAGGTGGGGCCTGGCTAGCACCCTACCTGCTTAGTTCCTTCCTCCCCCCCATTCAGGCATGCCTTTTGTCAAGGCTGCCCTCTTCCCAACTCTAAGGCTTCCTCAGGCTCTGTGCTATGTTAAGATGCCTAAACAGCCTCATTTCCTAGTGGCAACTGGATGCGGTCTTTGAGCTACATCTTCAGGACCTGACACTGGCCAGACTAGATTCCTGTAGTGGCCCAGAATTTCATCTGGGATTCTGTGAGCTGGCTATGCTCCCTAAGCCATGGAGCTTTGAGCTTTGGCCTGGTACTTCTCACATAGCTCCCTACACTCTGCACACCTAACTCTGGGTGTGACATCATTTTCCCCTAGGCCTGCTTCAGTGGCCACCCACTTGCTCCTTCCCTGCCCTGAACATTACCATCCAAACCCCATCCAGCACAATGCCCCAGGCCAGCCCACTGCACCCCTGCATCAGCCTCTTACCAGAGGCAAATTGGACTGACTTAAACATAGACACTTTTCAGCCTCATTCCCACCTTCATTTTTCATCCCATCCTTTTTCTCTTTTCCCTTATAGTCATTTTTAAATGCTGTCTCATTTCATTTTTTTGTATACCAGCCTAAGTCCCTTCTGAATGAGGCAGGACATAAACAATTAAAAGATGAAGGAGGGAGGCTTACTTGGCTATGACAGGAATAGAAAGGGCATCAGCAATGGCTCTGATGATATCACAGCTGACAGGGTGCTGAGGCCGCTCCTCCCGCTTCCTTGGAGATAAAGAGATGGGGCTGAAGGCTGAGCACCAAAGGACAGGGTTACCTCAGCCAAACCCTGCTGTCCTCCCTACTGAACCTCAAGAAGGTCAGGTGGCCATATGGCCACCAAGGACAGGCTGCAGGGCCTGGCCTCTGGGAAAGGACTCTACTATGAGGGTTGGGAGCAGCACAAGTCCACACTGAGAAGGCCCGCCTGCCTCCCAAGGTCATGCTACTTTTCTCTGACTTCCTCTCGCCTCTGCCAGAGATGACGGACAGTGCCATAAGAATGTTTCCCCTACTGCCCCAGTCCTGCCCTGTCCAAGGGACCAAGAACAGCTGCTGCTGCACAGACTGGACACTCCCTTGCAGCTGTCTATGCCAAGGCCAAGTTGTACAGCTGATCCTGGTGAGAGGCACCTGACACAGAGTAGGCCCTTGTGCCCAGGGCAGCCATGACAGGCCACAGACCATGGTTGACAGGACAAGCCATAGGGGCGACAGGACCACTACTTGGGATCCTTCCTTCGAAGGTCAACTGCAAGAAGTATTTTTTTTTTTTTTTAGAGACAGAGTCTCACTTTATTGCC
The DNA here is from genome assembly GCA_963574655.1 of Perodicticus potto. Classification (NCBI taxonomy): domain Eukaryota; kingdom Metazoa; phylum Chordata; class Mammalia; order Primates; family Lorisidae; genus Perodicticus; species Perodicticus potto. The sequence goes on from CAUYRH010120283.1 coordinate 20,725, forward strand.
CTCAGTAGTGTGCCGTGGTGTCAGCAATCTCCAACTCCTGGGCTTAGGCGATTCTCTTGCCTCAGCCTCCTGAGCAGCTGGAACTACAGGCACCCGCCACAATGCCCGGCTATTTTTCTGTTGCATTTTGGCCAGGGCTGGGTCTGAACCCGCCACCCTCGGCATATGGGGCGAGCGTCCTACCCACTGAGCCACAGGCGCCGCCCAAGAAGTATTTTATTTTTTGAGACAGAGTGTTACTATGTCGCCCTCGGTAGACTGCCATGGCGTCACAGCTCACAGCAACCTCAAACTCTTGGGCTTAAGTGATTCCCTTGCCTCAGCCTCCCAAGTAGCTGGGACTACAAGCACCTGCCACAACGCCCAGCTATTTTTTTGTTGTAGTTATCATTGTTGTTTTTAGCAGGCCCAAGTTGGGTTCGAATCCTCCTTCCCAGTGTATGCGGCTGCGCCCTAACCTCTGAGCTACAGGCGCCAAGCCCTTCTAGAAGTATTTGTGAATGAGTAAATCTTTGGGATGCTGAGGCAAGGCCTGAACCTGAATTATGATCAGAGACAAAGGAGAAGAGGTGGTTGACCAGACAGCCTTTGCCTAGGTCTCATCAGAGTATGTCCCCCAACTACTCTCCTCAACAGAAGGGTCAAGGGCCACAGGATTTATATTTACTCATAAAATCTCATAAAAGCCTCAAGACAACCCTACAAAACAGAAATTATCTTTATTTCCAAATGAGGAATGTCGCACTCAGAGAAGTTAAGTGATTTTCCCAAGGATACATAGCTAACAAGCATCAGAGCTGGAATTTGAAAAATGGAAGTCTGAGCCCAAAGTCTGCTGCACTGGGAAAGGAGCATAGGGGTATATGTGGGTGAGCTCTCACCTGCCCCTCCAATGTGAATACTTCTGCTTTTCTTTGCTTTGTAAGTTGGAGTCCTAAGATCCCATCTTGGAAAATACTGTAATAGATGCAACCAACATTCTGAGCTTTTCCTACAAGACTCCTAAGCCCCAGCTCAGGGCCTTGTAGCTCAGCGGCTGGGGTGCCAGCCACATACAACAGAGCGGACAGGTCGAACCCAGCCTGGGCCTGTCAAAGAACAATGACAACTACAATCAAAAAATAGCCAGCTGGCTCGGCACCTGTGGCTCAATGGGCTAAGACGCCAGCCACGTACACCTGAGCTGGCGGGTTCGAAACCAGCCCGGGCCCGCCAAACAACAATGACCGCTGCAACCAAAAAATGGCTAGGCGTTGTGGCGGGCGCCTGTAGTCCCAGCTACTTGGGAGGCGGAGGCAAGAGACTCGCTTGAGCCCAGGAATTGGAGGTTGCTGTGAGCTGTGATGCCACGGCTCTATCCAGGGTGACTGTTTGAGGCTCTGTCTCAAAATAAAATAAATAAATAAATAAACAAACAAACAAACAAAAAATAGCCGGGCATTGTGGCGGGCGCCTGTAGTCCCAACTACTTGGGAGGCTGAGGCAAGAGAATCACTTAAGCCCAAGAGTTGGAGGTTGCTGTGAGCTGTGAAGCCATGGCACTCTACTGAAGGCGACATAGTGACTCTGTCTCAAAAAAAAAATACCCCTAAGCCCAAAAGGAAGAGAGAGAAGAGAAGAGAGGTCACTCTGGTCAAAGTATACTAACCTAAGATATTGTAGAAAAGGACATCCTAGACTAAAGGGAACAAGCTTGATTGGCAAGCTGGGGAATGGACTTCAGAAACATCTCAGTCTGGCTAGGCTCAGTGGCTCCCATCTGTAATCCCAGCACTCTGGAAGGCCAAGGTGGGTGGATTGCCTGAGCTCACATATTCGAGACCAGCCTGAGCAAGAGTGAGACCCTATCTCTTAAAACAGCTGGGCATTGTGGCGGATGCCTGTAGTCCCAGCTACTTGGGAGGCTGAGGCAAGAGAATCACTTGAGCCCAAGAGTCTGAGGTCGCTGTGAGATATGACACCACAGCCCTCTACCAGGGGCAACAAAGTGAGACTCTGTCTCAAAAAAAAAAAAAAAAAGGCTTGGTGCCTGTAGCACAGTGGTTATGGCACCAGCCACATACACTGAGGTTGGTGGGTTTGAGCCCCACCCAGGTCAGCTAAATAACAATGACAACTGCAATAAAAATGGCCGGGTACTGTGGCGGGCACCTATAGTCCCAGCTACTTGGGAGGCTATAAGCCCAAGAGTTTGAGGTTGCTGTAAGCTGTGATGTCACTGCACTCTACCAAGGGCGACATAGTGAGACTCCTTCTCAAAAAGAAAGAAAAAAGAAACATATCAGTTCTCTGCAGAGAGCATGGCAACTACAGATAAAAAGAGTGTTAAAGTAATCATTTTGACAGCTGGTAGTCCAGCAAGGATAGACTAAAGTGGCAGTGCCTTTAAAAGATCTGCCCAGGGACATTCATGGGAGAAGACATTGCTCAATGCAATAGAAAGAAAATGAAATTCAGGGTCAGGATTCTAATTCCACCATTTACTTATCATCTACATAGTACAATTTTAAGCAAATCACTCAATCTCTAGCATTTATACAACCTGAGAGAAGGTGCATTTCTCTCCTTCCTCTTGGTTTCTCTGTCTCTAAAGCTCAGTGCCTACCACCAGTAGGTGTTCAATGAATGACACAAAGGAAAATGCAACCTATTCAGGCTTTGGCTGCCCTCAGGATTGATAGGCTATCTAAAGAACAAGGCAGATATAGGCTGAATTTGCAGAAGAGAAGTTGTTGTCATCTGATGCTGGTGAAAAGTCATTATGATGGCTGAGGACCTTCCTCCCAGTCAGTCACTAGAAAGGTGACCACTCACCTCCCATGAACTGCAATGGCAGCAATACCGGTCCTCTCTATCCGCTTGACAAGGCTCAGGGTATCTTCTAGCTGGGGAAGAAGACCACCTAGTATGGTTACTGACACCCAGAACAGCTTCCAGATTCTAAGGTAGGCTCAATTCCACCCCCACCTCCAAAACTAATTTGGGACCTTGAGAGTCATTCATGCCCCACATCTGACATCATCAGAGTGAATGGACTTTCAATCGTAACACACCATCCTTACCGAGGGCAGAATGCGAATTTTGCAGGTCACAGGTCTGCATGTCCCTTTCACAAGAGTGCTGAGGATCTGCAGAGAGAGCACAAGAGCACCTACCTCTTGTAGAACAAACCACCACATTGCTTTCCTTAACTCTGCTGCAGACCTGCATTCCAGTGGCATGGGCGTTTTGCATATGCACGAGTGCATGTATGTGTCTGTTGCATGCAGATACATGTACACTCCACAGGCAAGGGGTCTGCCTTTGTTCTATGCTAGAGCCCCAGCACCAGCAATCCCCTGCCTGGCACATGGTGGTGTTACACATATTCATTAAACACACACATCAGTGAGTGAATAAATGTGCATACACACCTGTGTGACACACAATAAGCCTTTGCCAGGGCAAACCTCAGAATTACGTGGAGAGCTTAAGAAATACTGACTCTTAAATTCTATCCCATTATTTCCTGAATGTGTCTCTAGGTTCAGGGCTTAGCAATATGTGTTTTCAAAAGGCTCTGCCCATTGCGAGATTTGATCTGAAGTCTAGCCCTAGTTAAGAACACTTGGACGACAGCTTCTTTCCTGGTGTGAAGGCAATGTTCCCTGAATGCTGTCCCAGGACCTGCAAAGTGAGGGACAAGAAAGGCCTTTAAGGGCCTGGGACCCAGTCCTCATGTACTCTTCTCTTTAGAAGAGTCAATGTACAGGAGTGAAAATGGTAAAGGAAAAGATGATATATTCAACATATTAAAAAGTGTTTATTGGCTCGGCGCCTGTGGCTCAACCGGCTAAGGCGCCAGCCATGTACACCTGAGCTGGCAGGTTTGAATCCAGCCCAGGCCCACCAAACAACAATGACGGCTGTAACCAAAAAATGGCCGGGCATTGTGGCAAGCGCCTGTAGTCCCAGCTACTTGGGAGGCGGAGGCAAGAGAACCGCCTAAGCCCAGGAGTTGGAGGTTGCTGTGAGCTGTGTGATGCCACAGCACTCTACGGAGGGTGATAAAGTGAGACTCTGTCTCTACAAAAAAAAAGAAGAAAAGTGTTTATTGGCTCAGCACCCATAGCTCAATGGTTAGGGAGCCAGCCACAGATACCAAGGCTGGTGGATTCAAACCCGGCCTGGGCCTGCTAATCAACAATGACAACAACAACAACAACAACAGGCTCGGCGCCTGTGGCTCAACGGGCTAAGGCGCCAGCCACGTACACCTGAGCTGGCGGGTTCGAATCCAGCCCGGGCCCGCCAAACAACAATGATGGCTGCAACCAAAAAATGGCCGGGCGTTGTGGCGGGCGCCTGT